>JAOBRC010446344.1:0-12000 GCA_027575255.1 Scolionema suvaense
ATTTTACTACCCCCCAGTGCAAACAGGGTTAAGGAAGGATATCTGGCAGGATGAGAGAGGGGAAGGGGGGGGGAGGCAAAAATTGAAACATTTGAAAAGCTATAAAAATGACCAGTTTTAGGCGTAAATAAACACCTGCAAGGCCATCTAAAGCTACACGAAACATGGTTCACAACACAATTACTGTCGTCTCTAAGACTCACACCTAAAATTACAAGAAACTAATGAACCAATCCTGAAATATCTGGGAAAAACACTGAAAATAGCCATTTAGGACGTAAATTGCCACCTCCAAGCCGACCAAGGTTTTTCCCATATATGATAAATGTTCCATAACATTTGCAGTGCTTCCCCTAAGATGAACCCTCAAATTTTCAAAAAAATAATGAATCATTCTGGAAATATGTTGAAAATCTCTAAAAATAACCAATATGGGAAAGTGCCACCAGCAAACACAACCAGAATTTCTTCTGATGTGATACATGATTCATAACATTAACAGAGCTTCTCTAAGATTCACGCCAAAATTTACATAAAACAATTAAACTATTCCTGAAATACGTTGAAAACCCTCCTGAAAACAGCCGTTTTTGGTCATTTTTTATAATAACAAGTCACATAATTAGCGGACTCCCGCAAACTTAATTGAGAATCTCTGCGTCAGATCAAAGAAGAAAATAACACGTAAAAGCCACAAGATTTGCACCACAAATCACAAAAATGTAACAAGGAGTTCTTGAAACATCATGAAAAAACCCTAAAATAGCAATTATTGACATAAATGCTTTGATGCCCCTAAGATCCACGCCAAACATTTGGAAAAAAACTGAGAATAGCCACTTTCTGACGTAAATTACCACCCACAAGCCTAATGAGATTTTCCTTTAGACACGACACATGGTTCATAATGTACTCAGAGAGGCCCTTATGAATCACACTAAAAATGACAGAATGGATGAACTGTTCATGACATATTTGGAAAAAACCCTGAAAACCACCACTTTTGCACATAAGTTGCCACCTGTCAGCCAAATGAGATTGACAGGAGACATGACATATGGTTCAAAACATGCGCAGAGTTGCCCCTAATATTCAAACCAATAATGACAAGAATCAGATGAATAGTTTTTGACATACATATTTGGAAAAAACGATGCATGAAAAATGCAATTTTTAGGTATAAACTGTCACCTGCAAGCCGAACGAGATTGTCCGCAAACATGGCACATGGTTCATAACATGCATACAGTTGCCTCAAATATTCACAACAAAAATGACAATAAACAGATTAACCGTTCATGACATACATGAAAACACCCCTGAAATTCACCATTTTTGGAAATAAAATAACACCCGCAAGTCAAATGAGGTTTCCAGGACACATGGCATATGGTTCAAAACATGTGCAGAGTTGGCCCTAATATTCACCCAAAAAGGACAAGAATTAGACGAATAGTTTTTGAGTTATTTTGAAAAAGACCATGAAAAACACCATTTTTAAGCGTAAATTACCACCTGTAAGTCAAACGAGATTGTCCTGAGACACGGCAAATGGTTCATAACAGGCGTACAGTTGCCTCAAATATTCACACCAAAAAGTAACAATAAGTAGATTAACCCTTCATGACATATGTCGGAAAGCCCCTCAAAATCACCATTTTTCAAAAAATAATTGCCACCCGGAAGCCAAACGAGATTTTCAGGAGACACGGCATACGGTTCAAAACATGCTTAGAGTTGCCCCTAATATTGTCACCAAAAATAACAAGAATCCGATGAACAATTTTTGACTTATTTGAAAAAAACCGTGAAACACTCCGTTTTCGGACATGTATAAACTGCCACCTGCAAGCTGAACGAGAGTTTTCCCAGGTATGACATGTGGTCCACAGCATAACTACTACTGCCCTATACTTTCACACCTAAAACCATAAAAAAGTAAAGAACAGATTTTGAAATGTTCTTGAAAAACCCTAAAAATGGCCATTTTTGGACATAAATTGCCACCTGCAAGCCAAACAAAAAATTTTTTCAAAATTCTGGCACCATCCCTTCCTCAATTACGTATTGTCACCTTCACACCAAATTTCAGAAAAATTCATAGAGTGGTTATCCTGGAAAATGCGTTGGTGACGGACTGACAGACGGGTGGACAGTGGACAGACGAACGGAAGGACGGACAGATGGACGGATGGAAGGACGGACAGACGGACGGAAGGACGAACAGACCTCATTTTATAGGATTCTTCTGCTAAAGCTGGAGTGCAAAAATGGCCACACGAAAGCCTAACGAGAGTGTTACCAGATATGTTCCATGTCCTATTAAATTTACTTTAATATTCACACCAAAAATTACAAGAAACTGATGAAGCACTCTTCAAATATGTCAAGCAAAGATTTGCGTTTGGTAACTACAGCATAATGAGCACACTAACGCCACCAGTGACTTCAAGTAATCTATTATGCATGACTGAATGCACTGATTGAATAGAAACTGATGTTAATCATGAGGTTGCTATCGGAACACCTGACGCAAACTGCAAATTATTAACACAGTTTGAAAAACAGAAATTCGCGCCAAAGTGAGCAGACTCTGAGGGAGCTTGATTTGAGCAGAGGCTGTCAGCAGGCTAAAACATATCCTGAAAATAGATGTTTTTGGTCATAATGTCCATACCCAAGCCTAACTGGACCTCTCCCGGACATGTACCATAAGCCATTAAATTTGCTACACTGCCCCTATGATTCACACCAAAAACTTCAAGAAACTAAAGAAGGGCTCTTAAAATAATTTGAAAAACTCTAAAAACGGCCATTTTTGAGGGTTAATTGCTACCCGCAAGCCGAACGAGAGTCCAATGCAACGCAATCCAAAGAAAAATTTTGTCTTTTGTTACTACTAATAATCTTAACCTTTACTCGCGACTTTTGCCAACTCGCTCTCTGGCCAGAGGCCAGAGCTGGAATGTCAAAGGGACCAAACCTTAATAAATTTAAGTTTTGTTTCCTTAACTGCTAAGGTTGCTACATGAAAGAAATTTTTAAACAAGGCATCCTGAGCCAATTCGAAGAAGCAACAAGTGAGATACCATGACACCATGTGACGTTGTAGCCAACAAGGAAACTTGCCCCAAAAAGCACACTTTTGAACACAGTTTTAAAGAACACTGTCGTCTACAATTGGTTACAGAAAAAAGATTTGCAAATAGGTTGCATCAAAAATCATCTTCCCCAAAAATTGATGTAGTGACGTCACGTGACGTCAACAATGGGAATAATGCGAAAAAAATTTGCATGAAATACGTTCCAAAGGGTCTGATAGGGTAATTTTCTAAAGTTTCAATCGAGGTGAGACTTCTTTTATACGCTGTCTATATAAAAAATAAACCATGAACAGCTTTAGAAAAAAATTACCTGCACAGATTACAAGAAAACTGTTAAAAGAAAAGTTGTTGTACGGGGCAAGCCCATTTTTCGCTGCTTTTTCAAGGGTGATTTTATATATAAAAATTTCTTACAATAAATCCAAAAAACAAAAACCAGTTGGTTCCCTAAATTAGCCGATCTTGTGGAGCATCCAGCGAAAATAGTTTTGACGGCGTAACGGGACGTCATTAGCCATATGAGGTTATCAAATGTTGTCAACTTTGTACAAAATTGCACGGATTTTACCTTTTATAGCCCGAAAAATAACTTTTTAAAATTTCAATCAATATGAAATAGTTTCACACACTTTTCACATAGAAAATAAAGCTCTAAGGATTTTAAAAGTATTCGTAGACACAGATTTTGAGAAGAATGCTACAAAAGTTGCAAAAAGAAAATGGTCCTTTTTTGACAGTTTTTCCAAACCAAACATCATTGATGCAAATTTCTACAAAGACATGCACTAAGATAAAATTAGTGAGTGGCAAAAACTAGCCAATACTTTGGAGCATCTGGCTAAAGTATTTTTTCCGATATGACGTGACATCATAAGCCGTATAACACCATCAAAAATGGCTGATTTTGACAAAACTGCACAATTCAATCATATTTTTATCCCCAATTAGATAACAGGGTGACTACCATTAGACAAATAGAAGCACCAGGTTCGAAACTACAATCGTGTAAAGCTTAAGGAGATTGGAAGCAACTTTCGTGTTAAATTTGTAGGAAAAACAAAAAAATGACCATTTTTGGGCCTAAAATGCCCTTTATGAGACCTTAAAACCCTGTGACCAAATATGATAATTTGAGTTTTTTGACTCTGGATCATAGAACCATATAAGCTCAATCACGCTTGAAAATTTGATTTGGTTTTCAAAATGCAAAATCACCTTTTTGGCAGTCATTCTTCACTTTTGACTGTGAATAAACATGAGGACCAAATATATGGTATGCTCCATATGTTCATACTGCGAGGTAGTATTACAACAGTATTCGAAAGGAGCCAAAAACCAAACCGTCAGAAGTGACCAAAATGATCCAGAAAACATTATCTGACGGCATGTTGGATGCCGTTATGTCATCAATAAAATCAGAAGCCTCGTCAAATCCAATTTTAAAATAACGCCTGATAAATTACCAACCCATTGTGAGGTTCTTTGCCTCACCCAAACAATAATGTGAAATGCCAAATGAATAAGTGAAGAGTAAAAAAAAACATGGTTCCTCCATTAAGCCAACGTATGATGGATGTCAGCATCTTTCAGCCTCACCCAACCTCCTGATTCTGATTCCAAATTTTGTTCCCAGTTACTTCTCAACTTAACATTGCTACTGACTGATAAACGTTTCGAGTTGCCGGTACTGTTCACAGCACCTACCGAACACTGACAAATTTCGATGCCAAAAAACAATGTCATCCAACGTTCTGATGGATTCGACACCTGTCTCAAAAGTTGAGCCATCCAAACAATCATCAGAATAGGTCCAATATGCACCAAAAGTTAATGATAGCCTCAACCGCACTTGAGATACCCCGTATTCCCCAGCATAAATGCCGCTTTACCCTACACAGTCGATAAGTACAAGTTTTGTTTCTCATTCCTAAGAGAGGACCTAATGGCCTCCCTTTACCAATTGAGGAATAAATCCTCAACTTAATGGTTTATGCCAAACTTCAAAAAAATCTGTGGGACGGTTCTGAAAAAAGCATCAGTGATGGACGGAAGGGCGACCAGACCAGAGTTTATAGGACTCTTCCAAAAATTAGCCACACATCGGGTAAGACGCATGCTTCGTAATGTAACTACAATTCTGATCACGTTTCCCACCCAAAATAAAAAAAAAAAAAAAAACAGGGAGTGGACCTAACAAAAAGTATTTAAAAATTCATAAAAAAGACCAGTTTCGGAGACACGTAATTCCACATGAATGCGGAGGGGAGGGAATGTGTTGATTCTGCCCATCCTCCTTGGGTTTTCGCAAGATACCTCAACAATGGCAACCATGCAATTGCATTTTTATGGTGTTTAGTCATCAGAGTTAAAGCATATCCTTCTAAATTTGGTACAATTTGGCCCAGCTGTTCCTGAGATATCGGTTTTTTGCCACGGACATGTGACTGATTTTCAGTAAAATGGATAAAAATGAAGATGTTTGAGTTTCAGACTACTTCTAATCATAGAGGCCAATGGAATGTAAAGCAAGCAAAGCCAAGTTAAAATAATTAGGCAGGCACAGGTATATGATGATGTCACTGAATAATTAATGAAGCAACCAAAACCATGATCTCTAATTGTTCATTACACGTAGGTCAAATGCAATATCAAATTTGGTGGTCATAGCTATAATTAATAAGAATAGCGCTAATTAATAATCGCGCCGAAGCCAAAAAAAGAGTATTTCCAGGTATGACAAACGGTCTATACAATAACTACCGCTGCTCTGCAGTTTCATGTTTTGAAATATTGGGGTAGTTAGGCACCTACTTCCAATCATGATGACGTCATTGAATAATTAATAAGGTTATCATAATTATGAAGATGACAAAGTGCTCAGTATACGTCTGTCTAGTGCCACACAAAGATGGTGGAGGCAGCAGTTATAGCCCTTTTGGGAATTTTAGCACCCTTATGTGCAAGGGCCAAAAAGACCCAAGCGGAGTAGGGTTAAAACAGGGTTCTGTCCACGGTGGGTGGCGCTGGGCGGTACCAGCACTCGTCATCAACTGCCCACCATTCCAAGTAGCTCTTCAGTGTTTTTCCACCATTCAAACATACAGACAGGGGATCTCAAGCTAATATCAAAGTGAACATAATCTGCACTCAATTTCCCTGACTTTTTCAGACACATGACTTTCTCTGAGATGATGCAAGACAGATTCAAGTTTAAGTTATTTCCAGCCTGAAACGAAGTAGAAGTATTAAAACTTTTAGAGCTTCACCTGAAACCCATTGTTCCCAAGCTTAAAGGAGGGTGGCTGCACGAACAAAATCCAGGGCAGAACCGTGCTAAAACTACCCGTAGTCACAATCTGGTAAAAGATAGGGTCATGTTTCCACACTTGCTTGATTCAGATAGACCTCGAAATACCACTTAGAGAACTTTGCAAGTTTAACATTGGCAAACTGGAGCAAAATAGACTCAAAAATTGGTTTCTAAAAGAAATTAATTGGGAGCAAATAAAATACTTTATATATTATTACCAGGGAAATAGACAACTCTTGGTTGACCGATGATGTGATCAATTCTGCAGTGAAAACTTCAATACCTGCTAGCAAACAGAGTATGCTCATATCAGGATTTCTCCCACCGAAGGTCATGCTGAAAATTGCACGCAACCAATGCAATCAATACCGTGATGGTTTGAATTCTAATTTTTAAAGATCCAGAGAGAACGCTTACTCGAGGTGGTGCTTATTTAAAAAGCAAAATCGATTCAAAGGAAATTAAGAGAGAAAAAAGTTCACATATCATTACCGTAAAAAGGACAAAACAAGTAAGACTTGGTACTAAAACAAGCCGTGTTGTGTATACTTTTGAATTACATTCTTGTCAAAAATTCAAACATGCACCTGTTTTTACAGGTTAAAGGATGGACGCATATTTGATTTGAAGGGTGGGCGCTTATTAGAGGGGTGCACTAATTCAAGGTACAGGGGAGGTCAATGCATCATACCGTTGACAAGCACAAGAGCAACACAACCACTGTGATGTCTCCAAAGATGTGCTCACGTGGCAAATCAGCAAATTAACATCAAAATGACTGGGCAGTGGTCATCAACCACAGCTGTCTAATATAAGGTATGCTTGTTGGGTGTTCCAAAATAAGAAATCCGCCCACGTATAAGACAAGAAAATACCTAGAAGCACCATTCCTTACCATAATGATCAAGTAAAGTTTTCAGCGTTGACTATGTTTCGTAATGGTGCAACATAAGCTCAATTTGCCTGCACTTTCTGATGACTTTTTGTTATCATCAGCTTCTACAAAGTACATAATAACAAGTTTATGAGGAGTGTCCCTCCGTAGAAAGACTTTTTGTGTGATTAATTGCATTACTCACTCACATATGATATCTTTGTTAAAAAATATTCTCGTACAAAATTTTCACTGGTTTATAAGCAACCATCATCACCAGTGTATCAAGTAAAGTGCAATGGAACGATGCCCACTAAAATTTGAACTAAGAATGTAAAAGTTTGACGTAAGTCAATTATTTATGCCATTCGATTCAAATGTCAACTGATTCTACGACTACGAAATGATTCTAGCCGATCTATCAGCTGTGGGAAGTGTTGCCAAAACTTTGTGGAGACATATTGCCGACAATCCAAATTCATGTCATTTTTAACTTAATGGCCACACTGATTCTTCTTAACGACTCATCCATGAGGCTAGTACAGCAAAACTAAATGTGCCCTAACACGATAAAGAATGCAGATTTCTTACAAGCAAGTAGATATTCCTTTTGTCATCTTATACGCAGCTGGTAAAACTCAACAAGAATCAGAAGTTCTAATATCCATATGCAGAGGACTTCTTATGTTCAGTTGAGGAGTATGATCAAAATCAGTATCATCTAATAATACAAATTTAGTACAATACGCCGGAAGACATATCAGCTATCTGAATTTAGCAGTTTTATTGTCCGCACAGGAGTGAAGTAGTTTGCGGGCCTAAAGCCAGTAAAATTTTGATGACTTGAACAAACTTTGGGTATGCAATGCCGATCTAATGACACCTAGAGGTTGGCAAAAAAGCTTCTAGCCACATGATCAATCTTGTACAATTTCCATGAAAAATAGGGCAACTATTTATACCTTTCCTACCACTTCCATCAGAGGTTGCTTTCTGACGGTAGGGCTTACGATTTAGATTCAAAAGGGTATTAGTAAATCACAAATCAAGAGCTATGACTAAGCACACAAAACTTAAAAGTCAAAGTAAATACGATTTCCTTTTAAAAATAACTGATAGTTTCAAACCGAGCTATTTTAAAATTAGTAAATCTATATTTTTGTGCACTGTAGAATCAAGTACAATAAGCTATATATACTATTTTTAATGCTCACTATAATACAAGGGGTACCTTTGCGTACATCGAATAGGTGATATGAACGGTGAAAGCAAACAAAGCACATGATTCACACAATGAGGGACTCAGCTGGTATTAAAGAGTAATAATCAGAGAATCATGTCTCCAGGGAATGATGTGGTTAGTGACAAGGACAGAAAAGCATACCATTATGATAAGGAAAACAAAGCCATCTATTGTCAAAGAATTTGGATATTGATGAGTAGGTTCTTCAAGTTACTGAAATCAGTCGCTGCTCTTCTCTGCAAATAAAGCTTCCAAGAACCTGCTGGATCGCTACCAGCCTCAATCTTTGGGGATTTTGCGCTAGCCAGTCAGTATGGGGTGCTAGCCTGAAACCCATAGGTCATAAGTCAGATGTGTAACCATCTGCGTTGACCAGAGCTCTAAGGTGGATATTAATTTGTCATTTCTCACAGCTGCTCTGTTACTGTATCAATCAATTACTAAGATGGTACCCAAGTTTAGGACTGTTGTGACTTAACTCTTGTAGCAATACAACACAGAATGAGCCTAATGCTGCCATAGACTCCCAACTTCCAGAAAGATTCATAGTCCTTTGAGTATGCAACCGAGGCAGTGCATGAAAGGCAAAAGACTACATAAAACAAATAGAGGCAAAGAAATTATTAAAATAGCACAAAGCCATTCCCCACTGCTGTGATATCCCACAAGTGAGAAAGACTCAAAAGATGCTCTTCTGTCTCATCTGAATCACATCTTGCTGCACTGCCCCTCAAATGAATCATGCAGACATGCTTGCATAAAGACAGTCTTTAACAGTATTATGGCAGAGTCCTCCTGGCAGATTCTGGTCACACTGCAGTGGCCATAGTTCCAGGTAAGGACAGAATCTTGTTTCAAAGTTCATTTCCTGTCTCCCATTCCAAATAGAGACCATTTGTCTCGATTCTGACCCCAGTATTCTTATTATATGCATGTTCTTGGAGGAAAGCAGGATCACCATTCCAACATATCGAAATAAACACTAAGCAAACAAAGAAGTATTTACCATATCTAGAATTTAGGGACCAGGCAGAAACAATTAAAATTTACAGGATTATAATGTGATGATTTATCACACAGGTACTACTATGGAGAGGGGTCTCATGCAGTAGAGAATATCATTCTCCTTAGATAACCACATGATGACAATGATTTATCTTCCTGGAAGACACAAATAATATTACTGCACAGGGTAATCTCAAGGAAGGTAGTAGGCATTATCAGAGAAAATACATGGCACATTCATAAATTACTACCCATACGTCTGACTGCAAATAATCAATTGAAACTAGAAAAACGACGGAAAAACAGTGGATTTGTTGAGGTTGCTATGTTGACCGAAGTAGGATGATTGTTAAAGAAGTAAAAGAAGAAACCCCCAAGGCATGTGGTACTAACAATTAATCGAATTGAAGCAATAAGTCGAGCTAAGTCTCTTGACCCAGCACGCCTGGTGTAAAAGCGCCGCATGAAGGTCACGCATGCAAGCAAAAATGTAGAGCCGATTATGTCACTATCAAGCTCGCTATGAAGTGCAACGATGTTCCCGTGCAAATGTAATTTCATATTTACGAAGTGCTTCTTGTAAGAAAGCAGCAGGCAGTAACATGGTTTGCAGGTAAATCTCTCACAAAATACTTTTCTTACACCTTTGCAATCAATCTCATCAATGGAGAAAGTTCTCAATATATCCAACGTTCTTTGTACAAACATATATTTGTCAAACCAAAACAAACCCACTAGAGATCAACATAAGTACCTACTTTATGAGACAGAGAACTGTTTCAGTGCCTGGGTAATAAAGCAACAACAAAACATGTTAGATTAATCACATAACACGGAAACCTAACATTTGTTTTGGTTCATAATAATTGCCAGCTCTATAGAAAAAAGCAAGTACGCAGCATGCAATAGCAACTAACTAATTTTAATGAATAAACTTCATTTTACAATGGAACACTCCAGATTAACTAAATTTATTCGAATAAACTTAGTTCATTTGGAGTGTTCCTCCGTAAAGCAACGTTTATTTATTGTAGTAATCCACTCACTAAGGATGTCAACCTAAAACAACTAACAAGTTATCTAAGAAATCTGCCAACAAATTCAAAGAACTGCTCAAGGCAACAGGTCTTTAAGTAAGCAAATTACACATCGGCCCTGTAACTTAAAGGATGTTAAGCGAAAAATACACAATAACTAATTGGTCCAATTGGTTGGCTTGGATTTACGCAACATACGATTTTCATGCACTTGGACCAAGTTTTTGAAAGTTGGATGGTGTTCAACTTAGCGAACTATTTGGATGAGCGCAGGCCATTACATATGGTCGACTACCATTGCTTGAGAACATGCATGAACATTTCGTTGCCTGTAATAATTGGATCAAGTATTTATATTGGGGAATCAATACCTATCCACTTTTTCACATTCAACGAACTGGACCAATTAACTGGATCGTGTATTTCTGGCTTAACTGTGCAACCCAAAAGCTTCAGCAATGCTATTTAGGTTCTCAGACTACGCAAATGCCCACTTAAGCGTAGGTATAGTGTGATGTACATGTCTATGGGATGTAACCTCGTCCATACCGAGTGAAATAGGCTGTTTAGCTGTAATAGATGAACAGAATAGTCCCGACTAGACGACAATGACATTGAGAATTGAAGAATCTATACAATAGCAGTAGGCCTTAACACGACGGTCTCTGAACACTTATCAATATTCTTTTCAAGGAGACATGTCTGCTTGACCATCAAAGCTGCCCGTTACAGTGACCAGGAGCCATACCAAGCAGAGCAGCATTAGTGCAGTAACCAGCAAGGGATAGATAACAATTACAAAATTTACCTGATAATATACAAATTTTTCTGTTGGATACAAATCATTCTGGTCAGAGTTTATAGAACTCCCCTGGCTAACAAACCACTAGCTGAACCTCTGAAATGTCACTTAAGGTTATTTTCTACAGCAAATACTTACGCACTAGAATTGAATTGAACAATTGAATTTGACACAGCATAATGATAACGTTTCAAAATGCTGGGATAAGGTAATGCATGTGGCTTGGCTATTATCGAACAACGCAAGCAAGCTTATATTTCTGAAGATGAAGTTCTCAGGAGATAAAAGTACGCCTTGGAGGAAGCATTTCTTTCTGTAGAAAATATTCTGGTGGTAAATCACTTTTGAGTAATATTTCACAGCAAATTGCCGTGGTTTATCAACTAGTCTTACAAAGAGAGTATAACCAATAGCACGTAACAGAAGCGCCAACATGTATGCCGATGAAACACGTTATAGTCAGCGTAATCAGACCTATGGTGGGATCAGAACAGCTTTGGGGTCTCTATGCTGAATCAATTGCTAAACTGCTCCCTAATCAGCATCTATGAACCATAAAACAAGTTAAAAATATGAAACATCTTCGCTGACATCACAGCATACATAAATACAGGTTCGGCAATTT
>JAOBRC010446455.1:0-19214 GCA_027575255.1 Scolionema suvaense
TAAAAGGTGCACGAAAGTAAAAGGGTGCGCGAAAGGCCCTTTTTAGGGGGTGCACGAAAATTTAAGGAGCGAAAATATAAGGGGCATGAAAATTAAAGGTATTAAGGTAATACACCTTTTCACAGTTTCAGTCCTACCCCTGGACTTTGCCCTTTTTGGACATAAACAAACTGTTATAGTATGGAAACATGTCTCTAGTGTTCTGTAATGAATCGTTGGAAGTGTCATTATCAGGCAAAAAAGGAAGTCTTTGAAAAAACTAAAGTGCTATTTGGAGGCAGCAAAATGTTCATTGCTCTGACATTATTTGCTACTAACGATTTTTTTTACCTCCGTCGGTTCAGCAAATCTGCCATTTGCAAGTTTCTAGAGAAGTTAATATCCATTTCAGATGATCCAATAACGTAACTGTGAAAAGGTGTATTAGACGGTCATTCACAAGTCAATGTACAAGCCCTTCCTCTCTACCTTACTACATGCAACTGTATGTCACATAATATGCTGACAGTAATCAGACTCCTTTACTCTTTGTGAAATTGGTGCAGGTGCTCTATTCGTGCACAGTCAATTTCGTGTATGACAAATGATACCTTTTAGTGCACTTTCAAAGTTGTGGAATTGTCAGAATCGAACTGAAGCAGTCCGTATTAGGAAAAGAAAAAGAAAAACTCTTCTATAGAATTGCACCTTGAAATGGTTGTGCTCATACACATGTGACATGATATCCATTATCTACCTTGCTCATTACGAAATCCGCGCTATTCTAAAATTCACACAGTGGATGGGTGCACAAATTTCAGAGTGCGCGAATGTAATATTATCTGCAATCCACACATTTGAAAGAATCACCTGTTGCACGCTTATTATTCATTGGTAGTTGTAATCAAGCGGAATCAGCTATCTGTTTTATTCAAGTCATTAAATGGAAAACAGTTACTAAGCACATAAGTCAAACCTCTTCAAACTTTTTTTTCATGTGTAGCATAATATATGGTATGGTACCTAAGAAAGTTGCTAATCTTAATACAGGTCTTCTAAGTGAACAATTTTTTTTGTACTATCTTTTGACATGTAAGCAATATCTACAGGCATCTTCTACAGTTCTACAATGTTCCCAGTTCTTTTGACATCGACGCTCATTAAATTTATTCGTGTTCTGTATTTATTTTCTACCAAATTTCAAATGCGTTTACAAAATGCCTGATCTTAGTAAATCAATATCATGAAGGACAGGGAGATGAACTCTCACAAACAAGCGCATTGAGGAACACAACCTGAGGTTTGCAAACATGAGCAACTCATCTTACCCTCCCTGTTAATAGGGTGGAAGCATGTCGATGAACCCTAGATACTCCTCATGTGACACATGTATGAGCGTGACCATTTCAAGTGCAATCTTATGGAGAGTTTTTCCTAATCGTTTCAATGTATTTTTGACGAAGCAGACGATGCACCGATTTGAAAGTGCGCAAAAACGTATCGCTGTCATCCGAGAAATAGACCCTGCGTGAATACAGCTCCTGCGCCAATTTCGCAATGAGTAAGGTAGGACTTTGCACATCTAAATGCTGTCATCCCTGTTTGTGCCTTCAACAGCCTTTTTGGTGAGCAGGTACTTTTGACACACTTTCATACTTCTTTCATTTTAAACAGTGTAACCAACAAGCGGAAACCAATGAGAATGCCTATGATAATCCGTTATGACTAAAATGCTCAACACCTTGTTGTTTTTAACCTTGAGGGGCAGCCTGTTGCGTTCGATAGTCGATAGCAACATTGGGCTAAAATAAGCCCTGACAGGTGAAAAATGCACAACAGGCTGACAACAGTTTGTCAACACTTTGACAACACGATGATAGTAGTTCTTTTTATTTGAATAATTGTGATGAAAGAGATGGCGACAATCGATTTTACACTCATTTTCTGATTGAAATTGAACATCGTCTTGCCCCATGTTTGTTTCATGCGCGGTATCGTTTCTTACTCAGTGTGTCATTCATGTAGCTAGCTGCTGTTAGACCGGAATAAGGTCACACAGTCATGCGACAAGCCACATAAAGAGCATGAAAGTGTAGTAGCACCGAAAAATGTGGTTAGAAGTTGACTTACCTCAATAGGACTGAAAAATAACTTTTCTGTGCACTTGGCTGAAACTCGCTATCTTTCACATAGTAGCAGCACATGGTTTCAAAGCGATCAGACGGTCTATACCAATGCTGACTAAGTACCAGCTCAGTCAATAAAAAAATGAGAGAGAGAACAAAAACCAAACAAACCAATACAAAAAACACGGCACCCAACTTAGAGTTCTTGGTGCTTAGAAAAAAGAATGTAAGTTATGTTCTTCCCATGTTGAGGGTGTTGTCACCTATTGTCCAAGTGTTGCCTAGGTGTTGTCCGGCTGTTGTGCATTTTTTCACCTGTTGTTGGGGTGTTGTGCATTTCGTAACAAATATAATTAACCTTTTATATGGCTCTTAATTCTTGGTAGATTCAAAGTATGAATTATTACACTATATCTAAACAGAAGAGGATAGGGTCATGTTATCAGTTTTAACAAGATACATAGTTAAGGCAACAATATATCAGCATGTCAAAGTCAAGATCATAACAAACAGCGAGAGTTAAATCAGTCAAGTTTTTTCATCTTCGCAATGAAATAACGACATTGACTACAGGCAACAAGAAAGAGTACTACGAGGAATTTTTTGCTTTAATAAAGGAAATGTCTAGAAGATCTGGACAGGTACGAAGGAAGTCATCGTGTACTCTTTAGATGGGGGAGGGGAGCTTTATTGTCTTGGTTAGGGTGGGTTCAGGTTAGGTTGAATCTGTTAGTGTTTGCATAACTGTGGACTCTCCCAGTGATACTCTGCGGATATGCTAAATCATTGCCCAGATTGTGCATTCTTCAGACTTTGTATGGGGTCCATAGTTGTGCAAGGGGTCGGAGCAGTTCTGACAGGTGTTTATTGTGCCTCGTAGAATTTTTTAAGTTTTGCAAGGCTAATCGCAGTTGAAAATGACTGTTGCCTGTAAATAATATTTATCATTTCTGCACATGGACCTATGAAAAATAATTTGCTGCTTATCCAGGAAATTCAAGCAATATTTTTTCCTATAAGTGTCATGACTTTCCTTATTATATACATGATTTTGCAAGGTACTAGGGAGATACTTTGACTTGAACCGTCGCCCCTATTGTATTGTCAATACACATCAGCTCAAAACACAGAGGGGACGACTAGGAGTTTTTGGCACTGCTGGCTGTTCCTATGTGCATGCCCAAATTTTGTCCTGGTGCGTCAGAAGTAGCTGCTTGCCGCAAGCTCTTATGTTGTTCTTCCGGCTGCTTTATTACTAACATCTCCTTCCGCATTTTACGGGAAAAACCTGCCTGGGTGACTTCAAAAGAACAGCGTGTCTAGTCTAGGGGGCACTACGAGCACCTTATTAACACAATGAAGCTACTGGAACAGAGCAAGACATGAGATAACAGTAAACTCAAACAAATAACAATTGCACCTGAGGATGACTGTGGTCGAAAAACTTTGTACTGCCTTTGAATGGTGTTATTTGTTTGAGTTAACTGTTAAGATTACATGTTTTGTTATTGTACATCATTACTTGTTTTAAAAAATCAGCTAGTAAAAATTCAGGACACACCTTTGTGTAGTTGTTGCGTAGTAAGGGTTTCCACATGAGATATGGATTTCGTTGATTGTTTTTAAAACTTGCTTTCTGATAAGTTCTTCATCGGATTACGCAGTGTTTGGTTCTCATGAGCCCCTATCCTACTTAACCTATAGGGATTTTGGGCCTACCACTAGTAGCATCATAGACTTTGTGTACACAAGGCGTTGTTTTATTGTGTTATGAGTGGCGATAAGCTGTAGCTTAGAAAATATCAGAACTTGGAGCATATATAGCAGAGTTGTAGAGTGTTTACACAAATCCTGCTCTTTTCTGAAAGAATGCGTTTTCTGATTAATATGTCTCCTTGTACTCGGTTATCCTTTAGCTTTCAGAGATTCGTGAGCTGCAGCGTGTTATAGAACAGCTGGAAAAGAAGCTTGGCTTTGAAGAAGGCACTGTCATGCGCCTGCAAATGGAGAAGGAGTCTCTAGATGAGGCCCTATCAAGATTAAAGCAAGCTGACTCATTGGATAAGAAATCGTCAAAAAGTTATAAACGTAGAGATATGGTTGGTACAGAATTCGATCTCGAAGCAATGGTTATGGAAATGCCTGCAAGACTGGTTAGTAAATTAGTGCTATATTTACGTAATTACTTGTGGTTTGATCCTTTTGCTGCATTTACATATAGGCAAATAACCCAAAAGAGAGCTTTGCTGTCAAGTAACTGTATGTACGTTGAGGAGGGGGCATAATCATTTTTATAAAATGTGTCAGTAGCATAGCATAGCATCCTCGTTGGTGTCAACCCTCCCTCCTAAATAAAGAACCACCCCTTTCGTGGCAATCCCTCCAGAAAATTCAATATTTTCCACCCCCCATTTCAGACCCCTGCAGAAACAGCCATGTTTCCCAACCCCCAGGAAAAATTAGGCTTTTGGCTGATATTCCATACATTTTGCCAGGTGCATATACCCATTTTTTGGGCCACATATGACAAAGCAGCTGTGACTATGTATTTATACTTGCTGATTTTTATGGTTGTACAACAATTAAGTGACCAGCAGTTTTGCAGGGATATGGTAGATGTAAAGTTATGCGGACTAGGCTGAACTCCACCACTAAAATTTGTCAAACCCACCGGAAATATCTGCCCTTGCCCGTCCCTGGCAGCCCTGCCTAATAAAAATATATTTTTTTACCCTCCCTTTCCAGTAAATTCAAAAGTTTGCTCTCCCAGCAGAAAATGGGAGGGGGAGGCTATGAAAACTATTTAGGAGTGACAGGGTGTTGCCTAAGTAATCACAATTAGGGGTGGAGATATATTTACCTCCATCAGTTATCTTCTAAACTGGAGGCCCAAATGACTAATTTTTTATATATATCGTAATGCTTCGATTTAACGCCCGGGGCGTTTATTCAATTTTGGGATTTTTTAGGGGGTGTCTATTGGAGGGGGCGTTTAAAAGAGGGGGCCATTTATTATTTTTTTTATGAAATTCTTCTTTTTTTTCTTACACTTTAACTTTATAGGTCAATGAAATATACACTAGATTACATGTCAATATCAACGTAAGCATCATCTTTTTTCATATTTCCATATATACTTATGCAAAATAAAAGCCACAAAACTAAAGTAATGGGGCTTCTATTCGAGGGGGCGTTTATTGAAAAATCTCCTTAATTAAAAGGGGACCTTTATTCCAAGGGTATTTAAAAGAAGGGGACATTTCATTGAAGCATTACGGTATAGGTTGTTACTCTTCAGGCATTCACATTTTCTGAAAAGCATCTACTGGGGTCACTGTTTTCCCCTAGTTTGCTTCAAATCTATCACATAGGAGGCTTACAATCAAGCGTGATAGACATGACTATGTAAAATGCAATGGAGCTGTGTCAGCTTACTCTAAGAAACTCAAATTTGGACACGTGTATGAGCAATAAACACTAAATGCTATTGAGATTTCGACACACGCAAAAATTTAAATAGCTACCCCCTAAATGGGGTTAAGGTCTGTCTTGAGTGACTATCAGCCCCAAATAATGCCTATCATGGCTCATATTTGAGTAATTTTAGTCATTTACATTGAGCCCATTAAAGCTATGGGCTCCTATTGTTTCTACACAAAATGGTTATTTTCTACAAAACGTAAGGCTAAGGGATGGTTTAATGTGATATTTTGGAAGAGTTAGTATGAATACTTTACTACCCTCGAGTTCCATGATGACAATACCCCATGCTGTTCAGAAAATATGATACAGACAAGGTGATTTCCACAGCCTTTTTAAAGTCTCACAAACTTCAGCCTTATTACACTGTTTTCTTGATTTTTGAAGTAATGGTTATCTGTTCTAGCATCCTGCATTGTGCAAAGATTCTTCTTGGAGGGCCCTATACAGTTATGGCTGGCTATGCCTCGAATATTAAGTTTTGACATTGGTGCCGGACACAGCTGGATTCTGCAATTTTCTGTTGAGGAATTTGTCCCGAAATAAAATACTATAGATAAAAAATTTTTGTCCAAAAATTTTAAAATTTCGAACATTATTCTACTGCAATTACTTTTTTGTAGACAGTTTTGTGTTGCTGTGAGCTGGGACACCATTACTAATGTTAGTCGTGATTTTCTTTCTTGGGTAGGTGTTAAGTCTGGCTACTTTGACAGGGGTCAAAGTAAGGGAATTTAGAGCATCCAGACATTTTAAGATCAATGCATATGTAATAGAGGTTCACCAATAAAGAATTAGGTGCCACGAGTGTTAAAGTGGAAAGTAACTGGATGTTTAACAGACATGGAACTAAGCCAGAATTCCGGTTCACAGTAGGCCCGGAAGTCGGTTTCCAGCTCGGTGTATGAGGTAGGTTATGGTGAGATGATACTAGAATTCGTTGCATGTTGCATGCAGATGTGAATCAACTTCCAGTATAGATTCTGATGATGGTGAGGTCTTATAATAGGCCTTCACTTTTTGATGAAGTGCTCAAGTCTGCATTTCAGTATCCAGTACGCGGAGTACCCCTCACCTCTGTTTTTCTATGACGAAACAATCATGTGCCTTACGTTCATTTCGGAAATTGGCGCGGAAATGCCAGTGCACTAAGGGCTAATACAGTATTACATGGAATTTAATATTTCTTTATAGCTTGGTAACTTAGGATCATTTAGAGGGTTTTTTCAAGCATCCTGTGGACTGAAATTTCGAAGACTCTCAATCACTCTTTATTTCCAGCTCAGATTCATTGCCCCCGTTCCACGTCTGTTTTAAGAGAAAATGTCGCCATCAGCATCTGGATCTTTTGAATTTTCTTCAGGGAATGTCCTGTTACTGGACCTTATTTTGACCCCCGTCCATGTCATCAGGATGACATGTAGCACTTATTCAGAAAGGATTTAACGTAATTGCAACAATGATTTAAAATTGTGAAAGGCTGTATCACGTTAGACATATAAAAGCAAGGTTGTATAGCAACTTTGGACTCTTCAAAGTTCATTTCTAAATTGATATATTTGCTTTTGATTTTCAATATCATGTTGGGGTGGATGTTTCATGTCTGTCATGAGAAATTGGGTGTCATGAAAAATTGCCTGCTACAAAAAGTTAGTTCTTATAAACAAACAGAAAAAGTAGTTTGCTGTTATCGTGTGTCTGTGCTTTATTAACCACCACTGCCAAAAGTGACTCCTAACGCACCAAGCAAATACTGCTCTATCATTTATGGTGGGTGGATGCACACCAAGTTCGCAGTGGAAAAGTTACCTTTGCGGGTAGAACTATGAATAAATTAAATTTTACCACCGATATTTAGGAGGATGTCGCACTGCAGGTTATCATCATATGCTTTAAAGGAACAGTGCCTCAAAAAATTTTATTTCACGATTACTAGTCCAGTGTGTTCAAATTGTAACCATTGTTAAAAATTAGCATAGAAGTCTGGAAGATATCGAATTTTTGTTTTTATTGTTTTGCCGGTGATACCGACAAGCTCTCGGTTTAGCGAACATGGCTCAATATTCGATTGACGAAGTCAAGCTGACAAATTATTACACTTAACTGTCAATGTTTGACTTCAGTAATTATGCGCTATTAGCTTGAACTAATCACTTCAGCAAGCCATTACTTTTCTCACTCAGCGCAGTGAATATATTCCTTTTGTCACTGTTGAGAATAATTTTACCTTTACTTTTACTAATTTTTAATTTTAATGTCATACCGAGAGCAATTTCTGTACTCAATGAATATAACCGTGAAGCTTCCTAAGTCTGCAAAAGTAATCTTGGGTATTTTTAAAGTACCTTAACCCGGTTTGAGAGGTCTTTTTCTGTGGGAAATGGCCATAAAAATTTTTGAGGCATAGTTCCTTTAAATTCCTTCAGGGACGTAGTCATCTTTATGTACTTGTTTTTTATCATAGATGTTCTGTCATGCTGCTACTGGGAAGGTTCAAGGAAATGCTTAAAGGGACAGGATCCGATAGAGCCTTTGAAATTAAAAATTTTGAGGTTATTTATGAAAAGTAACAGTACTTCTGAATCTAAAGCTTTTGGGCCTTGGCTCTACCAAAAGAAAGATGTCTTTATATTATAGACTAGTAGTTTGTTATTGACCCAGAAATTCAGATCCTTTTCTAATCCTTATCATTCCACTTTGCTGACAAGCATGAATATTACATGAAGGTGGAGTTATAAACGCACAGGGCCTGTATTGTGTTGTTTTACGTTGAGTAGAACTAACTTTGCTCAAAATATGAACATTCATTTTCAGATACCTATGGGATGCTGTCCCTTTAATCTGTGACAGTAAATCCAAGTGAGAAATACTGAGAACATATCCAATTTCAGTACCATGGAGAAAACTGATAGCTGCCATATTCTAGAAGTATTTTTGAGGAACACTATACACTATAATCCTCTCTATGGATTTAGCTGATATTCTGTTTAGCTTATGCCAGCTATTAGCTTCTTAACCCTGTCTAAATGTTTACCTAGTAGTAGGTTTGTGTATCTTGTTATGTTTACAAGCTGTCATTGGAGCCAGCTTATGAATATTTTTAGCTCTTATTGTGCTGCCAATCTTTTCTGTTTAAAGCATTATTTTTAGTGCAAAATGCATAACTGAACACCCAGAAACTGGTGAAGAATTACTATATAATATTAAACTTTTATCAGTGTCTTCTTGATGTATCAAAGTATACATTAATATGCTATATACTCTCAGAAATAATGCAAACATGGTTAACTCTGAAAATTTCTACACCAACATGTCACACTCATAATCATACACATTATAGTGATCTTATGGTCATGCTCAGGAAAATTATCTCGATCTTGACAATCTTTTGATTTATTGTAATACAACTTTATCTCAGTTGGAAATCATGCTTCTTACAGAACTCAAATATCTTCTCCTATCTAGAATTAGTGCTCGCTCAAAGTTGAGTGTATATGGTTGATTTTTCACTCATTTGTTTGTAAAATTTTGCAAAAAAGAGGCACATTTTTTGTCTGAAAAGTACTAGTTGAGTGGATAGGGTTAGTTTTTTACCCACTTTGTAATAAAATTGGGCAAAAAAGAGGCACATTTTTGGTCTGAAAAGTACTATGAATGGCAGGAAAGGTGTTGAAACTGTCAAATTTGGGTTTGCATCCTAACAGAGGTCAGTTGCCTGGTATAAACCTCTGACATTGAAAATATATTCAGTACTTTTTCCTTTATAGGCATTTGTGTGATTTTGTTACTGTTACTGCCAGTTATGGGGCCTTCATACAAAGGTGGCTGCTATACAGAGGTTTTCAAAAGAAGGTCCTGATTGCATAAAAAAGTTTTGTTTGCATTGCAAAAATTTAAGGCACATAATAAGGATACTTCTTGAAAGTATGGTTAAAATCAAGTATTTTTTTGTACAAAGTTATCATTTTTGAGGATAAAATGTATGCTTTAGCACTAATTTTTTGCATAATCATCACACGTTTTTCGACAAAAGCAGAACAAATATTTGAGTAGCCATTTTTAAAGGGGATTACCTTTATTTTTTTCATTTGGAACAGCGCCAGGTGGCTGCTAAACGTTATTGGGAGATGGCGGCTTTTTTTGCGGTCCTCTATACAATAAAACGTACGAGAAGCATTTGGGGCTGAAAGTTGGTGACCGTTATATCGGGAGATGGCCGCTATTAGAGGATTTGGCTGTATAAGGTATTAGGAATGAAACAGATCAGTTCGATGCTATCATCAACGGGAAAATGCATTTAATAGCTTTCCTTTAAACATTCTCATAATCAAGTATGTCAAAAATTTAAAATGTTGAGTTAACACTCTTTTATCTTATAAAAACAATTTTATAAGAACACAAGCCTCAAATTTGCCTAAAAATTTACAACAATCTAAGAACAATCTCTGGCTGAGCTTCAACCCCAAAACTGAGAACTGTTTTATGGTACATACAATCAAATTTTGTAATAACACTACATGACTTCAGGAGGATGAATTCAACTATCAATAACCTTTTGTTTTGATGGATCATTTGTTTGTAAAGATTCTATGTTAGAGATGACCCTGTAATGCCTTGTTACATTAGAACGAATTAAGAACACTTGAAGTTCATAGTTAACGATAAGCATCAACTTGAATTTTCTGGTTCTTCTGAAAAAGTAGTTGTTTTGGGATATGCCCAGGATTCAGATTAGTTGTGGGAAGAAAAATTAAGGAGTTTCGTGTAAGACCTGTTTCATACGTCGAGTTACGTCGCATCGAATTTGTTTACTTTTGCATTCTTCGGCACAAATTCGATGCGACGCGACGTATGAAACCAAATTCCACTTCGGTTCAACGACGTCAAAGTTGGTCACTGAGTACCTGCTTCATGTCGACATACGTCAACATGAATTTGTGTTGAAACAGATTTTCGTCGGGTCGTGTCGAATTTGCAAAGATATAAGCCATCTGAAGTGCAATTTTGTGTATTTCTTAGGAAGGAAGCTAACATATATTTTGCCCATCCAGTCACTACCATCAACATTCAGTTCAGATGTCTGGAGTACATTTTTATACTTCTCTGACGCTACCTAGAACTTTCTGCATGACTATCTTCTACAGCAGCTTTGAGTCACCCGAAAAGTTGTCATCTTCAACCAGAGAATGTATGAGAGATTCTCTATTATACAAGGAGGCATAGAAGAGCACTAAAAGAGGTTACAGAAGTAAGACTAGTCTTTTCTGTCAAAAAGAATTCACACTAGCCAGCAGCAACAACCGATGTTTTAAGTAACTCGACGCGACTGGATTTCGACACATATGAAACCACTTCTTATCTGTCGAAAGCAAAACATGGCTTCCCACCTGCTGTTTCGGTGCGACGCGACACGACGTTTGAAACGGGCCTGAGTAGAACTTGATCATCATAATGATAAGAGAAAAGGTCTAAATATTTCAGATTTGTATTGAAGGAATTCTATCTGAGATGGTCTTTTTGATAATGAGTGCATTATGTAATCTCTGATTTACTAGCTCATGGAAGTCTGAAAAGCTAAACTTCTTTTAATTATGTTGTTTGTAATTCTTTTTTCTTTAGGCATCAAAGCCTCATAATGACCCAGAACGTATACTGCATCGAAAGAATGTTGAGCTGAGTACGCTTGTTCGAAGGTTAGATGAAAGAAATCAGCAAATTGCTGCTAAGAATAACCAGCTGGTAAGTATGGGTCTGTTTTCTTTGTAGCAGCCAGTATTTCTGGTTTTTTTGGTTTTTCTTTGTTCTGACTTGGTCCATGTCTTATGGAGTCAAGTTAATCCACTGTTACATGGTATGCTTGCTGGCCAGTGCACTTTTGTTCAGTAAAACACACTTTGTAACATTACTGCTCTTCTATTTCTTAACACATGAGGAGAAACTGTGTAATTCTAAATCACAAGTTATGAGTTATGAGTACAAGTTGAATTTAACTCACAAGTTAACTTTTAATTCAAGACTTATAAGCTTTCTCTCTCAATTGAATAGTGAGTTATGTATACTTTAGTTTCGCAAGTTGCAAATTACTCTCTGAACGTAAGGTGCGAGTTATTTTTGAATTATATCCACGAATGACAAGTTACTTTTTATTTGATTAGTTACGGATTGCTAAGGTATTAGTTTTACCCGAACAGTATTTCTACAACAGTATTTTCAGTTTATTATTAACTGGTGCTTCTTAAACAAGGGCTATCGAGTTATAACTTGATTACTTCAGCAAATCATTTGTAGACACATGTCACAAACATGATGAGCACTAATAGAGATTGGTTATATGTTGTTGTATCCATATATCCATATTACATATGTTGTTGTATCTATCAGTTTTCGTGTCTTGCTCATATTGGTATAATAAATTGTAAGTAACTATACCGTAATGCTTCAATTAAACCCCCGGGGCGTTTATTAAATTTTTGGACTTTTTAGGGGGCATCTATTCGAGGGGGCGTTTAAAAGAGGGGGACAAATGTACAAATGTACAAATGTAGTGAACTATTTGCCATGTCTCTGGACAATCTCGTTTGGCTTGCAGGTGGCAATTTACGCCAAAAAGTTGTGTTTTTCATGTTTTTTTCCCAAGAAATCGAAAACCATTCATCCGATTCTTGTCATTTTTGGTGTGAATATTAGGGGCAACTCTACGCATATTTTAAACCATGTGCCATGTTTCCTGAAAATCTCGTTTGGCTTGCGGGTGGCAATTTATGTCCAAAAAATGGTAATTTTCAGCACTTTTTGCATGCATGTCTTGAACGGTTCATCTGTTTATTGGTATTTTTGATGTGAATATTAGAGCCAACTGTATGCATGTTATGAGCCATGTGCCATGTCTCTGGACAATCTCGTTTGGCTTGCGGGTGGCAATTTACACCCAAAAATTGCGTTTTTCATCGTTTTTTCCAGATATGTTAAAAACTTTTTATCCGATTCTTGTCATTTTTGGTTTGACTACTAGGGGCAACTCTGCACATGTTTTGAATCATATGCCATGTCTCCTGATAATCTTGTTTAGCTTGTGAGTGGCAATTTATATCCAAAGTGATGATTTTCAGGGTTTTTTCCACGCATCTAATGAACGGTTAATCTTTTTATTGTTGTTTTGGATGTGAATATGTGGGGCAACTGCATGCATGTTATGTACCATATGCCATGTCTCCTGGCAATCTTGTTTGGCTTACGGGTGGCAATTTGCATCCAAAATGGTGGTGTTCAGTGTTTTTTTCAAATATGTCATGAACGGTTCATCCGTTCTTTGTCATTTTTGGTGTGATTCATACGTACGTTATGAACCATGTGCTATGTCTGAGGAAATCTTGTTAGGCTTCTGGGTGGTAATTTACGTCAGAAAATGGCTATTTTCGTTATTTTTCCAAATGTGTCATCAGTTATCGTTTCATTTTTAGCGTGAATCTTAGTTGCAACAAGGCATATGTTATTATGACCCATGCTTTGTATCTTGGGGAAATGTCCTTCAACATGTGGATGGCAATTTATGTCAATGATTGCTGCTTTAGGGTTTTTTCACAATGTTTCAAGAACTCTTCGTTACGCTTTTGTCATCTGTGGTGCAAACTTATGGCTTATGTGTTACTCTGACTCTTCTTTGATCTGACATGGTGATTCTCTATTTAGTCGGGAGTCCACCAATTATGTGACTTGTTTGTTTAGAGCTTAGTCTTCTTGACTTGGTTTGTAATCCTAAATATGCAAGATCGTAATCTACAACATTTGAATGGCTATTTTGGTTGCATGAGATTCGTTTGTTGGAATTGCCACTTATTCATTATAATTTAGTCGTTATAATTTTTGCGCGCTGAATTTTCAATAGCAAGAGCATTTAAAGTGTAATTTGTTTCCTGTGAATGTGAAAAAGTTACTTGGCACCCTGCTTTTATATTTGCTTCTTGGGCAGTGTCATGTAAAAGTGCACATATATAATATTATAACACATCCCCAAATTGTGGAATATATATTAAAAAATGACATTGAAATTGTTACTCATAACTCGTGAATGAAAAGATAACTCATGAATTAAAAAGTAACTTGTGAATTAAATTCGAAGAAATAACTCGTAAGTCGTGAAATAGTAAGTCGTGAATTAATTTCAGCAACTGACTCGTAGTAACTCTTGAATTAAAAATGTAACTTGTGCGTTTAATTTCTGAAAGTAACTTGTAACTTGTGACGTAAACAATAACTTGTGAATTGAATTCTAACTCGTAACTTGCAAGTTGTAACTAGCAACTTGCATTTTAGGAAAACACAGAAAAGCTTGATGAACATCTTGGATTTTTGTTCATGGAAATAAGAAAGGAAAGAAAAGATATGTGAAGGGAAGGATAATCAGTGAATATAAGAATAGATTGTAGAAAGGCTGTTTGCATCTGATATCTGTCTGAGTTGATTGTGAACTATAATTAAATTTCTCATGGAAGCAGACCTTTTTATGTAATGCATGATGTGTTACCCACACACGGTGGTACACACCTAGTAAAAATGCCCTGTGTTGTTGTTTTTCCTAAAGTAATTTATCTCAACAAGCTTGCATGACACTGAAATATGTGCAGGAAATTAGTCTAACAGGCCATGTTCTAGGGTAGTGATGCAGCATGCGGATTCTGTCCTAAAGGGGCAATATTGAAGCCTAATAATGCACAAAGCTGCATATGCAGTACAGTATTTTGAAGTAAAGGGCATAATTTCGACCGATTTCTGAGGGCATTGTGTGCGATAATCGCATGAAAATGAAAGCTAAAATATGCCTTGCCTAAGTACAAACAATAAACTTTACCCTTGTCTTATACCATTTAAAGTTTCCAAAATATTCACAGTGCATGCTGCGTGGAGCACGCAAAGAAACAATCTCCTGAAAGTACCTGATATAAGTGTGCTATGTTCTGCTTGGTTCAGCAATGCAATAAGGAAGCTGAATTAATTTTCGTATCCTTCTTTCTCAGTTGGAAGAACTTGAAAACCTGCGAGAAGAGATTCAACCATTGGAAGAGAAGAATAGGAAGAATGGTCAGAAAAACATGGAGTTAAACCAAACAATAAGACGGCTGGAAACACGAGTCAAGGATCTGCAGAAGGACAATGGTGAAAAAGTGAGTGAAATAACTTATTGTGTATACATTTCATGGGACATATGTTTTTTTTCTTGTTAGTTCATGATGGACAATATTTGCATCAATTTGTTTCAAGTTTCATGGGTCAAATTTTGCTGCTGAAATCTTGGAAAAATGAGAACTTCTATGGTTGAAAGTCACTCAAAATCTTGTGTTAGAAGTTTCCTGTTGTGAGACAACAATTTTGGTGTCATCGTGATGTTGATTTTGATGATAGTCGTAATTTTATTAAATGTTCAAACATCCCTGAGGGATATTGCTTGAAGGAATGTCATTTTTTGAAGATGATCTTTAGTTTGCCCTGATTTCATGTCTGCTATTTTGTGATCTTGTTGCAAAGGAAAACTTGTAAATTACATGCTTCTGCTGTAAGAAAACCTTTTTGTAAGGCAAGGCTCTATTTTCAGTTGTATTTTTTTAAAATTTTTCTGTGAATTAGACCACTTTCTGTTTAGCTTGCTAAGTATGCTGTGTCAAATAGTTGTAAATATTACTTCTATGCTTGATCTTGACACTACTAACAGTGTTCTACTATTTGGAAAAGCAATGGTATGCTTTTTTTCTTTATGTTGAGTATGGGGATTTTGGACTTTTTGAGGCTTAGTTTCTTGTGAAACTTTTGTTGTAAGGAAAAAGCCTGGGTGTGTTTCTTTTTGTAGCTTTCTGACTTAGTTTACATTTTTTAAAATCTTTCTGACTTTGTACCTACTTAGGATGATAAAGTTGTCCACCTTCAAGCTCTGATCGAAAAGAAAGAGAAGCAGTTACGTAAAGCGCGGAAATCGAAATCAGAGAAAGAACTTTCAGAGACTCAGGTATGTCATGTATTTCATGCCGTTCGAATTTTTTCCCTCCTTCATCTTCATGCAGGTCTTTATGAATGATTCCAATACTTTTCTCGTTCGTAAATCTTGGGAATTCTTTGGTCATCCTAAACATGATGGTGCTGATCGAGCTATTTAGATTTGGTGAAACTTACTTGGTAACCAATAGTATTGCATTTTTTCGGACATAGATCTGAATTGTTTCAGTTTTTGTTATTTAGGTGCAATTTAGAACTACTCTTGATAATTTTTGGGCAACATCGTTTGTCAAATATCACGTCATCAACGTAAATATTGTTTTAGCAGATCACCTGGCTAGTTACTGTGGATACAAAAGTCTGTCTTATGGTGACTTCTTTATTGTTCCTATTCAGGCCGGGTGGGGCAGATTCTGCCACTTTCGGGTTTCTTTCCCCACTGTTTATTTTTGGCCAGTTTTTGGTGAAATTTGCTAGTTTTTTAGGCTAGGTTTCGTTTTTGGCTTGCCAGTTGATTTTGCGCAATGAAGAGATTTTGAGGACGATTTGGGTGAAAAAGTGCGGAAAAATCTCCAAAATTCCGGATGTACCTATCTAAGATCTCTTACTGTACCTGAAATATATACCTTGGAAATGCCATTTTTGTTCCACTTCACTCATAGTAGAAGGGTGTGAAGCCGTGGGACTTTCATGAACATTACATATAATTTTTTGAGGGTGATTACGGGTGGCAAAATGTTTCACACTCAATTTTTCTGGGAAAAAGACGCTGACTTGACGAATCACAAGATTGGAATGAGATTCTTGACTGAGACAACGATAAGGACCTGGACAGTCCCATTTTAAGTTTATCCTACTTCTAATAGATTGTTCTAGGTGCCGTATCGGTTTCATGGCCTAGTAGGTACCTTACAGGTATTTTTGGGAGGGTGACGGAACCCTCCCAGGCAGTACACCAGTCAAAAAACATGGCCTGGATAGGGTTAAGCATTGGCTTCTGTATGGCATTGGCTGGCATTAATGCTCTTTGTAGACTTGCATTGCACAAGATGTGTTTTCGAGAAGCTTTGATTGGCATTTTTGTGTTATATTTTTCCTAGGTAGAAGAATTTGAAGACATGCAAAGGCAGCTTTGTGAGCAGCTACAGATTATTGCGGAGCTGCGCCATCAAAATATTGTAAGTGCTGTGTTGTTTCTATATGCTTTAGTTTTGATCCTCTCAATTTTGACATCCTACATCTTGATCTCCCATTTTTGTGGAACAATCGTAGATTTGGAGCTACCTCTTACTTATGGATTTCTTTTCTTTTTATTTCATTTGTTTTAATGTCGTTAAATCTTAGTATGATCTTCTACTTGGTATCGTGTGTAATTGAAGATGTTAGAAAAATGATTCATTTTGCAGTGCTTTTCTATAACGGCTATTATCAAGATCGTCTGAGGAATAACCTGTATTATGAGCAAAATTATTTCTATTCGATGTAAAAGCAACCACAACCGCATACTTTTATAGTGCAACCTTTAATATTCATGCTTTTTGGCAAATTGAAACTATTAAGGTTTGACCAGGATCTGAATTCTGAGTGGATACCAAAATTCATGAATTTGGCATCAAGATGTGGACATGTTTCTCTTGGACGGGCCTGCGGACAAAATACTTTACATTTTGTGTCTTTGTGGCAGAGCTGTGCATGTATTGAACAATAGACCTTTTTACAAATCGCCATCGTGCAATGCATTGTGGTATGATCAGGTTGCAAACGTCTCCGTGATGATGGCTTAATATGGATTGGGAAATAGATAATGTTACATAATCACCGCTTTTGTTGATATGACATTCTTTTTTTGTGTGCCCTCTGGCCATCCCACAATGCATTGCATGATGACGATTTGCAACAAAGGTTGGTTGGATGTTTTAAAGCAGAGCCCAGGCCTTTGGAGCATTCAGGACTACTGTGCATTATGGCTTGATTACTGACTGCCCCAATTACAACTCAGGCCAGCTCGTTTTCAATTTAGCACAATAAGGGGAGCTCACTGTGGTTCTATGTTTTTTCATAGGAGAAGGACAGACGTATTGATGTTCTTAAGAGGAGGCAGTCCATTGATCGTCAGCATATGAAACAAACCATAGCAAAGGTAAGTATTGTTGGTTATATTATTGTTATGGTTTAAATTGTACAATTTTTGATACATTATGAAGCAGATAAGATAATAAGGTCCTGAGAACAGTAATTCCTCTACTGGTGATTTTTCTTGCGTTTTTTTGTGTATTTCTAAGTTTTGTGAGACAGGCCTATTTAAAAGTGGAAACATATCATCATAAAGGGCATTGTTCAACATGTAGGTCAAACCGCTATGACACCTAACAACGATGAAAGTATAAGAAGAGTTAGGTGAGTAGTAGTGGAGTAAGAAATGTTACCTTCAGACATAGCCAATGTGTATGCATTATAGAATTTTATTTTTATTTTTTATGTATTTTATTTTTCCTCTGTACCAAAGTAATTTCTTCTGGTGAGCCTCGTGTAAATTCCACATTTTTGTCACAATTCGAATTCTCAATATCAAGCCTTTCGGAGTACTAGCTGTCACGTGTAGCCTGATCAATCTCATAATACTTGGGACTTACTGCACACAATTCCCCTCCCCCTCTCACTCACATACACTCACACACTATACGTGCTCAGCTTTGTGCTTGAAGGTTATTATTTCTTAGTGAAATGATATTTTCTTGTGTAACTTTTTCAAGGCAAGATCCTGAACATTAAGTTTTGCCAGTTGCGTATCATTTGCCAGCCCAAAATAGCAGTGCATGCAGAAACAATTATTTCATGTGCACACTGCAACTTTTTTTCAGTCTCGCTCCCTGCAGTCTTTGGACGGAGATAGCATGAATGATGCAACTATTGGTGGCTTTGATGAACTGTTGAGTGGAACAATGGCTGATGGTGATGATGATGTGAGTAAAATTTATTTCATAGTGTTAACTATGTTTCTACCTTGCAGTAAATTGTATGTAACTGAATTTTGAACAGCCACTTTTGTTTGTATTTTGCTGGTGGTGGCAATGTACGTGTTAAATTGAGTCTGGGACTGCATGCCTATTCCCTGTGCAAGAGAGCGAGCAGCACCTTTTTTGAGGAATGGTAGGATCTGATCCCAGGTCATTTAAAGGAGTTCACCACTTAAAAGTGGATGAAGACATACGTGCAGACCTTGAAAAACTGCAAAAAATGGTCTTCATTCCACTTCAAATGCCCATGTCGTTCTTGAGATATAGTACTTCAAAGTTGTAGGGGATGCATCATGGAGTTAATTGTGCATGATGTCATACATGAAAGCTGAAAATTAATTCATTTTCGTGCCTGGATTACATAAAGAAAAGGCACTGTTGAGAGCTGATTTTTGTTTTATTTACCACGGAGGGGAAATATGTTCCATTCTACACTCAATATATTTGCAAAAGTTTTCATTTGCTAAGGGAACCAGACTCCTTGGAGATTTTCAGGCATGACATCATAGCTACCAGGTTTTGAGCAGTAGGATTGTATAGGACTTTGATTGAGCTTTTAGCAAGAACTGCTGAAGTTTGGCCTCTCAAATAAAGGACAATCAGTATACCTTTTAATTGTCTTTCATAC
>JAOBRC010446456.1:0-12000 GCA_027575255.1 Scolionema suvaense
ATGTAACTGGGTTTGTTCATGATTATTCTGATGATGGCTGCTGAGTCAGTCGAAACATGTAAATGTAAACTGAGAAGCGTTTTTATTCTCTTGAAATTTGCTCTGAGTCTTGTACTGTTACGACCATTATTTAAATCTATTATCATTTCCAAACTAAGAAGATAGATCGTCATGTAAGTATTTTATCCTTTCCGATGGTGGGCGCCCACCGTTCAAAAATTAAGAGGAAAGATCGACACTGATACCCTTAAATATTTCCAAAGGTTAGCATCCAGCGTGCACCAGCACAACGGTAAAAGATTTTCGCTTCTGACCCTAATAGCACTAGCAATCCTGATGTTGGCACGGTGGCATTGTCCCTCAGTCCTACACAAAGCATATAATTTATCTGCTGAAAAGTATCACCTCAAAAAATGCACAGAAAAATTGAGTGCCAATAAGTGACAAAGTAGTACCTTGGCTAGTACTTGATTCTCTGTCCCAGATTTTTTATTATGGCATCCATTCGCCTTGGCATGGACTCTTTTGTCCGATCAATTATACGCGTCGACAAATCCAACAAAGTTCTCTTGCAATGCTCCTCAAATTCATACAGACTCTCTTGTGTGATCTTGTTCTGCAGGGCATCTCTTTTCAACTTTTTCCCCACAAGGTGGAAAACGTTCTCTATCGGATTAGAGTCTGGGGATCGAGCTGGGATGGGAAACACCCATGCTTTTGCTCTGCCCAAAGCCTGTCTAGCAATAGGAATATTTTGGGACCAGCAGCCATCTTGCAGAAAAACACAGTTATGAGTATTGGCTGAGTGGTCAAGTAGATCCGGAAAATGCTCGTCGATCATACCAGCAAACTTTCTCCATTGATATCGCCTGAATATGGTAAAGCTGCAACAACCCCTTTCCCGTTTGCAATGGCTACCGTTAATTTCTCCATCTTTCGAGTGACACCTTCTTTCTTGCCCTTCGCTGTACAATCAATCATACGGCCTTCCCCAACTTTCCTCCATCTCTGTGTTCGCAATGTGGTGGCATGATTGCTGGGGTTGCGCTTATGAACCCAGCCAGTGTCATCAAAAGGATATTCCAGTCAACCAAAAGCGACTTGGAAAGAAACATCATTGTTTCTGGGGGAGGGGGGAAATAATTAGACTTTGCTTGATTTCTATCCAAGTGCCAATATATTTTGTTCGAGATTGTAGGCTTCAAGATAATAACATCATTATTGAAAAACTAACTTTAATTTTATTTGCTATAATCATGGAAATAAATCTTGGCAAAAATCAAAACCCTGCACATCCTCCCTTTCTCCACTAGAATCAATGTTGAATAAAATCAAGCCTGATGTGCCAGACATTTCTATATACCCAACATTAAGTTGGGGAGGGGGGCGATGGGGTGGAGTTAAAAGTGGACATTTTGCCAAACTATTATTTCCACGATTGTAGTTGAATTTTCATCAGTTCTTGATCCTGACTTCATAAGAACTGTTGTTTTGACTTGATCTTGAGTGACTTCTGTTGGCTTCTGTTGGTGTTACTAGTCACAGGTTTTGTCTGGATTTCAAAATAGCTTCCAGCGTTTGTCCTTGGACTTTGGCTATCTCCACTAAAAGAAGAAGCTTCTGCAACTTTGCGATAAAAGGGTTATGCCTGCATCCCTATTCACGCCTTCTGTCTCTACTGGGCCTGTCTTCATGCATAAAATTTCTAACGACTCTCCGACTCTAAGAGTTGCTAGTTGTAGCCAGTTAAATGGATCATGGCAGCCTCAAGAATAACAAGAGCCAAGGCTCACGCCTTCAAGATTCGCGGATTGTTAGTAAAACAGTAATGGCAATGCGACAAATTCAAAGTTGTTGTAGAAGACCAGGCTTCATCTAGGCTGCTACAAAACAACCGCCCACTTCCTCACCTCCCACTACCCCACCACCCATGATCCACAGTCCACCACCCCCTTTACCCACCTCCCACAGCCCACCGCCCACCTCCTCAATTCCCACCGCCTACCACCCAGAAATATCATTTACCTCGTTGAAGCATAAAATCAAGAGCAGACATGATCTTGACGTCTATTCTGTTTTCGCCAGGTTACAAGTGATCACTTAATCATTGAGGAGACGGATAGGCGGATAGATCAAACGGACTCTTTTAGTCTTTTGACTATACATAGCCATAGTTTGTGAACACCCTAGCCATTTTGTCTGAAATGTGCATGGATTATGGCATCTATCGCTTTCTCAACTATGTAGCTAACAGTTAGACTTATCTTCAACAGCTTTTATTTATTATACATGAATTTCTATTTAAGATTATGAAAAATACTACTAAAGCCCATTTGAAAAAAAAATTCACACAACCAACCGCACACCCTCTCCCCCCAACCCGGCACCTCTAGGCAAAAGTACTTCGACCCATGTAAGTGTCAAAATATATTTCAGCTGCAAAGAAATTTTCAAATCACAAGGCGTTTAATAGATAGAATCATTTCGTAGCAATAGTTGTTCCAGAATTGTTAAAAGTTTTCTCCAAGGAGGAGGGTGGTTCCATCGCCCCCACCCCTTCAGTGAAATCTATAAAGAGATTTTCCTGTTATTGGTGGAATCAAATGGATAATGGCATCCATTTCATGTTTTATAGCCTTTTCCCGTTTTGTTTTTCTGTAAAATAAGTTTTACTTCAATTCTGGTCTTGATTTTATGGTTCAACAAGGGAACGTATATTTCTGGGCAGTGGGCGGTGGGAAGTGGGGCGGTGGGCTGTGGGAAGTGGGCTATGGGCTGTGGGTGGTGGGGATGTGGGGCAGTGGGCGGAGGGGAATTGGGCGGTTGTTTTGTACTAGCCCGGTTTCATCCGATCCAGAAAGATACAGATACATAGCATTTCCAATAATCATCTTCAATTTTGAGCGTTCTTAATTTTCCGGACATAAGCTTGTCCTGAAGTTCGCAACGATTTTGCGCAAGAAAGATAAAAGGAGAATAAAACTTCACTTAAAAGACACAATTTGCTGAGCAGAAGCCGTTACGCCAAATCACAGTCTCTCTTCCTGCTCTCACTTGCTATACCAGTTGACGCACAGTTTACTGCGAAATATGCTCAGCTGGGTGGTAAAATCCAAAACACAGATCCCATGGCAAAGTTTACCGCTCCACAATCTCAAACAATTATGCTGTGATGAGTGCGTTTATGGCCTTGCCGTTCTGGACACCTAAATAGTCCCAAACCAATTAACATCCACTTCTGGGCTTTACTTGGCCACCTGGTACGATAGAAAACGCTTACAATACAGCGATCACGTTGCTTATTGTTTTACGATCAAAACACATTTCTGGCAGGAAAGATTGGCACTCTCATGGGGTTCCAGATCTCCAAAGTCTCCTCCAATACCGACTGGGAACCAAGGTGATAAAAAACCAACATACGTGTGGCCATAACATGAGCTGTGACCAGTCTTGGCCGCACTTAAAAGCAAAAACGCAATTTTCCAGTACCCGATGCCTGGTTCAAAGATTCGCCTGCCTTCCGCGCGCGAATCAATAAGCAGTGATGCCAGATGCTGACCATTTCCATTTCATGGTGTCTCTTTGGTGTTATGGAACTGTTGTGTGTTTGCTGGGCCCGGGACGGGCAACCTTCTTGCAAGAAAATGTGGTTATGAGCATTAGCTGAGTGGTCAAATAGTGCCACATTGATGTTGTCTGAGTGGTACCAATCCACTCCACAAATTTGACACATTTCGTGCTTTTGAACAATAATGATATCCATTGATTTGATGCTCTTTCTTTGTTTCTATGGCTATTCAAAGCCTCGTGCAGTGTTGCCAGTTGACTAAACTTTACATGGGACTTGATACCTTCCCAATCGTGTTTGTATGTGATTGTTTGTGATCATAGCTGTTAGGTGATGATGGTTGTCCTTTAATATATTGATTTTATCGTTTAGATCAGATTGTGGTTATAAATCGCTATCAAAGTGTTATGTTATTTTTACTTTTTGCCGAAGAAAATCTGCAGTAATCGCGTTGATCATACTCTCTGAATCGATATCAGGCAAAGGAACACTGAAGGTTTGGTTCACTTCCTATACCTCTCTGGGTTCATTATCACCACACTATCTGTTTGCAGTGTTTGAGGCGTGGCCTGACCTGTTGACGAGCATGGTATTACTGTCCTAAAGTGTAGGAATACACCATTTCATAAATTCCTGTGGCATACAACCAATGCCTCGTTTCCATGCGAGATTGCAAAACGCAGCCCTATTGGCATATTTAAAGCCAATTAGTTGTAGCAGTTTTAACAGCAGTTAGGTGTGATTAGTGGTGTTTCTCCTATTGTTAGCAACACCCCTATTCAAATTTAAATGTCAATCAGAAATTGCATTACGTCAATCAGCATGGAAACGAGGCATTGGTTGTATGTAGCTGGAATTTATGAAAAGGTCTATTGCTCTAAAACAATGTGTTCACTCTTTAACTTGATTTCATCGGGCTCCGGTCCTGCTCAAAGTTTTGAAATTTTCAGACAATTATTGCCAAAATATCTTCGCCAAACTGATTTTGGCGAACATTTTTGGCAGTGGTTGCAGATGAAAGGATATTCCAGCCTGAAAACGCATTGTGAGTGCGACTGAAGTTCGACCTTTCGTATCATACGTCCTGCTAGGTCGCGCGGCCCATCTCCCTTGCGATGTGTGGCCCATCTCCTTTGCGATGTGTGGCTCATACTCATCCACGCATAAGTGATTTCAAACACGAATGCAATGAACATCCGAACGTAAATCATACCCTATAAGGTACGATTTCATTCTGAATTCGAGTGAGACATCGCACGCTCCAGGATGCTATCGGAAATGTATACGCTATTGATGTAGTGACTTGGACATCAGGAACATCGAAACTTAGAAGAAAAGTTTAGAACAAATCGATTTTTACAATCATCATGATGAAGGCAAGTGTATTTTAGAGAAACTTTATGCCAAGATAGAAGTAGTGATAATGAAAGTGAACAGTGATGAAGTGTATTGACTGAAGTCATCCAGCAGCAGTAAAGACTTTCTATGACTTGTCTGGACATTGAAATAGGCCGCGTCCTATTAGACTGCATCATTGATTAAGCCTGGATTCTACTAAGCCGCATTTTGAAGGTGCCGCATAGTAAAGTACGTGGCTAAATTTGTCGTAATAAGGTACTTGTTACGTACCTGCCAGACGATTAAACCACAACTGTACCTTAAAACAGTCTTTTCTGAGTATATTAAACTAAAATGGGGTTTTCTGTTTTCCTAGAAGTTCCTCAAACGAAAGCTATATGAGTATGAGGAACACGTTTTCAGGCCTTGCTGATTTGTCACCATTTTCAAAAAAATTCGTTGAAATGTTTGCTACCTGCAGCATGTCTTAACATTGTCTGTTGCTAAAAAAACATCTTTTGAATAAATCGCTTGGGAGAGCAATAAGAGGTTGCAATGGTGATTTCATAGGCTATACTTCAGACACTCCACGAAATTTTAATGAATGATCTGTCGGACTTTGGGAGGAGTTTTTCGTATTTTCGACCCAAGGCCAAAGACCCAATTTCTCCGCTGTGTCAAGTTGACTGTCAAATGGGAAATGAAATTTATACCGTAGAATTCAAGCCTACGAATAGTCACCCAAAACCGGCTTAAAATGTGTTACCAAAACAATTCTACGTCGCTCAGTATGCAAATCTTGGCGGAATATGCCTCCCCTTTCCCCCGGGTAGGAATAGGGTTAAACCGTGTACTTAAGTTGAACTTAACTGCAATGACCTTGAATGTATTTCGTAAAAGCGTGTTCCAGGTGTATATTGTTACAACAGCGCTGTTCACTGAGATGTAATGTTGTGCTGATATTATAAGAAGCGGAATCACGGACAACATTCAAAGTTAGGTAGTCGTGGAATGAGAAAGGAGGTCACCGTATAGGCAGTGGAATGAGAATAGAGGACACTGTATTGGCACAGATGGAGTCCATTGCCGGGCGATCAAATTGAAAAAGAAATCGTGGAATGAAAACGGCAGGAAGGGAATCAAAAAGCATACGAACGAATGAACATACGAACGACTCTGCTGTATGGACGTGATCGGAATTAAGCAGCTGTGGAACGAGAATGAAGGTCACTGTATAGGCAGGGATGGAGTCCATTACTGGGCGATCAAATTGAAATAGGAGTCGTGGAATGAAAACGACAGGAAGGGAATCAAAAAGCATACGACCGACTTTGTGGTGAGGACGCCGTGGAATCAGAATACAGGAAAAATAGATTAATTGAAATTAAGCAGCTGTGGAATGAGGATAGAGGTCACTGCATAGGCAGGGATAGAGTCCAATAATGGGCGATCAAATTGAAATAGAAGTCGTGGATTGAAAATGGCAGGAAGGGAATCAAAAAGCATACGACCGACGCTGTGGACACCGTGGAATCAGAATACAGGAGGAATAGAATTAATCAAAATTAAGCGGCCGTGGAATAAGAATAGAGGTTACTGTATAGGCAGAGAGGGAATTCATTGCTAGGCGATCAAAATGACATAAGATTCGTGCAATGAAAACGGCAGGAAGCGATTCGAAAAGCATACGAGCGACTCTGCGGTGTGGACGCAGCCAGTCAGATGCAAAGGAATGGAGTTAGATGGAGAGGGACGGAATTGCATTCCACTTTAATTCTGTAATCCTGTAAAGTAGTTTTTCTTATCGTTGATAAAATCATAATGACAAGAGAAGCAGACTAGCGAGCCCCACAGAGCAATCATTATAGCGATAAACAAAAAAAAATATCTCATAAAACCATATATACAATGAACAGTCAGCTGAAGAAATTTTTTGTTTGTGGGGAGGGGGGGGGGCTTACGCCCGGAAAAATGCTGGGGAAGTCATGAGAAGAGATATACTCCTTCATTTCTAAGAAACGAAGCATCCGAAGAAGTAGTAAATGTTCTATAATTAATTCTTAAAATTGGGGAGATTTTGCCAGGAAAGGTTTCTTATTCGGTTTCTTAAATGAAAAGTTCGCGGAGAACACAGCATTAATCAAACAATACATCAAAGTCTTGCTCTTCAAAACCAAAATATGAAAAATGCTGCAGGAAAAAAGCTGCAATAGTGACTCCTATGTGACTAACGTGTTCAGATTTCAAGGAAATTTAGTATGTTTGACTTTGCTGAGAAACAAACAATAATATTTTTTTGTTCGGAACACTTTAGCAGTTTCTCTCCTATTGGTTTAGTAGTGAATGTTTCTTAAATTTTGAGAGGCTTTACAAACCACGGGAAACCAGGCAAGCTTTGTCACAGGAACAAATAAAACTTTTTTAGAACACAAAATGGCACGAACATAATTTCATGCATATTGAATTCGGCTCAGTTCGATGTTTCAAAGGGCTGAAATCAATGACGAATGTAATGGCTTTCGGGCAGTGAAAATGGATAGCCTCACAGCGTTTTTGTACGTTTTCTCGTAGCGTTTTCTCTTTGCGAAAAAGAGTTACTTTCTTACTTTTTCAGGCCAAGGGTCATTTTCCTTAGCAAATGACTCAAATTGAGGCAGAAATTTCTTAAATATTTTCCTTGTTCTTAATTTCGTTCCTAAACTGTTCATCCATCTTTAAAATGTTAGCACTCGACCAGTACTGTACTTAACGAGGACCCTTATTTTAGTAGCAGATTTACGTGCATTTACGTGTTTTTGTCTACGCAAAACTTCCTAACCTGGGTCTGATATTATATACGTCCATGGTTTCATTTATCCTTGACGCTTGATGTCTGTTGCTCATTTAGTAAATCTTGCTGTTGAAAAGTGCTTGGATGGCAGACTTTCGGACATGTTCTGATAATTTTAGCATTTTATAGGCTGATTTTTTGTATAAAGTATTTCCTTATAAAAAAGCGTGTATATGTTGAGTAGGTTGTGGATTAGACTAATTGGAATATTACTGGGTAGGTTGTTATTGCTTTTAAGATCAGTTTGGAAGTGAAGTGCAAAATTTACCCAATTTACCCATTTTCACTATGAACTTTGCAACCCCAACATCCCTCTGGTCTGGCTAACCCCCATTTAGGGGGGTATATGTACCTCCCCCACCTGTCTCCTGATCGGGATTTCCAAATGACGTGAAATTTTGCATGGGTAATGCTCAGGCATTCAACGTTTCAGGAAAACATCCACTGGATTCACTGCTTTCCCCCGGCAAACGGATCACATGGTAGGCCTACCATCAGCGTGCTGTGTGAGCCTACTAAAAATGCCTACGTAAAATACTCTGGAATTGTGTCAGACTACTCCGAGAAAATTTCATAACTTATGAGCCACTCATTCAAAAAAGCTCAAATTTGGACACGATGTGTATGAAGAACAAATATTTAAAGTCATCACGATTTAGACACACTTATAGCCGTTCAAAAGTTATCGGAAAATTTCGGAGGGGGGGGGGTAACTATACCTCTTCCCCCCCTCCCCCTTAAAATTGGCTTCCAAACAGTAACATCTTATAGAAGTAGCTACAAAGTATCTGTGAAATTTCTGTAATAGTTCAGTTTTATTAGCAATAAAACTGATGCAAATAAATACCTTACAACTTTTCAATTTACCCCCTGGTAAAAATCTAAAATAACGAAACAGGACATATGAAATTCGTTGGAAATGTAGATAAACAAATGAACTTTCGGAAAAAAAGTGTTGTTCTAATCAAAGTGTACCGTCGTGATCTGTATTCCAGCTGCATCGTATACATTACAAATCCCCACCCCCCCGCCCCCTTCACCGAAAATCAGGCCAACTGATGGGTAGGACCACCAGTTTTAAACCCACGTGCTAAGAGCCCAAAAATATTATGTAGCAAGTTTTACTCAACATTGCAGAGGTCTGTCACAATAACTTCACATAAAAAAGTAATCCAAGCCTCTTTCATACCCTCTCACCCTCCCCCAATCATTACCCCTACTCTCTTCGAAGCATTACGAACTGGAACAAACCAAACACAACGCGTCGGACAGATTGTTATTTTCCATGCTTATCAGATAAATTTAAAATCGCCTACAAGATTCTTATGCAGGTCATAAAGTGCGGGCCGCATCCAACACCGTCCTCTGGCAAACAATCCTATCGACCAGAAATCGTTCGTATACTTTTTGATTCCCTTCCTGCCGTTTTCATTCCACGATTTCTATTTCAATTTGATCGCCCGGCAATGGACTCCATCTGTGCCAATACAGTGTCCTCTATTCTCATTCCACTGCCTATACGGTGACCTCCCTTCTCATTCCACGACTACCTAGCTTTGAATATTGTCCGTGCTTCCGCTTATAGCGTGACGCAATCTGTGCGAGACATGAAACTAGGCTGCACACTGCCTACCCTGGTGTTAAAAACCTGTGCAAAGGTTCGTCAGGTAAGCTAAAGCAATCGTAAACTGATCATCGATAGAGTGGGGTATTTGTCAAGATTGAGAAATAGATTTAACAGAATGACAGCAACGGTTACGTATCTACAGCCTGCGGCTTCAGGAGAACAATAGTTCGGTTAAATTATTAAAGGACATCTAACGTAGAAGCTTTCTTGCTGCTGGGCTGTTAGCGATTAGCAGAAAGCGGAATGGCGGAATCCATTAGCGGAATGCAGAATGGCGGAAACCCATCAAGAGAGTGTTCCAGGAACATAAAGGTTCTTCATCACCCTATGACGCCAAAAGAATAGGCGTTTTCACACTGGTGATTCTAGACGGCCAGTTTGATGGCTAGAATTCTAATCTAGCCGTCTCAGTGAGAAAACGAGCGATGACTAGATTGAAAGACGACTAGTTCTCTTCTAGAATCTTTCCCATTAAAGGTAATGATCTAGCCGTCACTGACGATTCTAGCCGTCGACGATGACGATGACTAGATCGGGCTCTAAACTAGCCGTCTTAATTGATTTTTCCGTTTTAACGCTGTCGGCTAGATTCTTCACGTGACCAAACTAACTAGTCGTCTCCAGTGTGAAAACGCTTAAATTTAAAAACAGAAACAGGACATGCGAGTAGTTACGAACAGCAAGAGCATGGAAGAGTTGAAGACGAGAACTGAGAATGGTCATGAGTTTTGGCAAGCACATGTTGCAAAAACAATGAAACTTTAGCATTTTCTTTCTTTTTTTTTTTTGAAATTTGTGATATGGCAGAAAGTATTAATGTCAATCAAGCATTTGTGTTGTGAGGTTCGCATTAATGTTAGACAATGATTTCCACGCGGTTCGTAGTTTCCTTTTTTTTTATTTGCAGGGGGAGGGAAGGCGGCTATAGACAATGGAGTGATCCAACAGTGTGTCAAATTTTAAGACAATTGATGAAAGATTAGAGATTTTATAGGGGAGCCTCTGCCGCCAATCTAACGTCCGTAAAACTCAAGGAGACAAATTTTCGCAGGAAACAATTATTTCTGTTAAGGTTAGAGGAAGGAAGTCTTAGGAGAAAGTTACGCGATTAAGCATTTTCCGAAAACTTTCCGAGAATTACTGCGCTCTTCATTTGTTCTGATCTCCAAAAGGATCGGACGGTCTTGTTTCATTTCGCGGGTAGTAAATTACGATTTGACAATTTTTGAAGTTAAAAAGTAAATTATCTGTGAAGAATAAACGAAATCTGCGAAAATTTCTTCCCAAGTAGTTAATATGCATAGCTTAGCTCACAGCCTAGCTTATGGGAATGGGACGAAAAAACAACTTTCGTACATGCACATTTTCGTAATCTTCATTTTCGGGCTCGTTTTACTGTCTTCGTGGTATATGGACCGGGGATGCAGGCTTACACGCTTTTTTTTCAAATAAAACATCAACATCTTTTTAAGCAACACCATGCTGAAATTGCTAAAACATAAGAAATAAGCAACACCCTGAGCCTGGGATTCTGTCTCCAAGCCTAATATTTCCATACATATCTTCTTTTGTTGCAAGCATTACCAAACAAAATAAACCTTCTCTTCACTTAGAGTACATAACTATATGCTGTAAATGTGACTTGAAACTCATTGCAAAATTTCATAATGGAAAATTACGAACTTAGACAGAGAAAAAAAGACTTCTAGAACCTAGCAATACCTAAAGAAACAGCCAAGACTGAGACATGAAAAGTACTTAGCAACGTCGAGGCTGAAACTGAAAAAAAATCGTAGCTTATTAAAAGGGAAGGTGTGAGGTGAGCTGTTGAGGCGCAGTAAATTTCAGGGAATTGTGATGCATCGTCTGCGAAAGCCACAAGAAAGTTTTGGCCAGTTTTACAGGGCAAAACATTTTAGCGGATTTACTGTTTTCAAAAGTCATCAGGAGGAACTTTTTGCAGATATTTAAGCACGTTTGCAGCTAATATGTTTCGTAGCTATGTGAAATTGTTTAACATTCAGATTGTACTTCCTGAATTAAGAGTGAATACGTATTTTGAACAAGAGCAGGAAGGCGTTGTTTCTAGTACAATCTGCTTTCAAAGGATTTCTGAGAACAAGCCTTCGCACATACATTTCTCGGGAAGTAACTCGTGAAAAGATAGTTCAAATGTTTATTTTCCCCCATTTTGACGATGTGATGCTTTATTTGTTTGCAGTGTATACCATAGTTCATTGTTTCACTTTTGCTGGTACTTTTGCTGGTATTTCGTTGAATGCGTCTTTGAAAAATGTTTCGGTTACTTCGTTTAAAAGTCGATATTTCACGTTACGTTCATGATATTCAGTTGACGTATATTTAATAGGGTATTGATGTTATCGTAAGATTACAGGTTATTCGCAGTTTACGATATTTCCTAAACAGAGAGATATGTACGTACATGGCAATGTTCATTATTTTATCATACCTACGACCGACATGCTGCGACCAACATTCTACCCTCATCATTCTTTCTGTGTTCGTGCCCGTTGCCGATCAGAAGCCAATAAACCTTTTCTACAGTACAATCGCGATAACTGGGACCCCGGATAACTGGGACTCGCGCTAATTGGGACGCCTTTTCGATTCCCCTTG
>JAOBRC010446567.1:0-11999 GCA_027575255.1 Scolionema suvaense
TCCCTAGTGATGGTCGTAAGTGATGTCATAGCTTAATGTGAATCAAACATGGAGGGGTGCATAAATTATCCAAACTTCCGAGCAAGTTTACAGGACAACCGCTGAAGCTTTTCACTTCAAATAAAAACCAAACTTCATAATTTTTTATATTTTATCCATGAGCTGAATATCATTTTTGACCGTTGTATTGCTTTAACAGGTTATTTGTCCATACACTATCAGAGCAGTTCAAGCTACATCTCCTGGATAAGTTGTAGTGCTTCACCGTTCAACAGAGCTGTTCTTGTGTGTTGTCCTGCATACGATGCAAGCAGCACTTCACTGTTTTACGGAGTTGACCTTGTTTTTTCTCCTGCATAAGATGCAATATTTTGCTGTTCTACGTTGCCTGCTCTCCTGCATCAGGTGTATATAGTACTTTACTGTTCTGCAGTGAGGTTGTTATAAGCTACAGTAATTGTCTGGACTTCTGGTCTAATGTGCTATGTGATCACATCAGATTCACTATTTGTACGTGTTCATCAGAATTGGGTATCCTGTCTGCCTTGCTACTATGTACAACCTACAACAAAGGCCTCTTTTGCATGAATAATATACGTTGCCATCGGGCTAAGGGCTTCCAGGTTAGGTTTGTTTTGGAAAGCTGCTTCGATGGTTGATATATTGAGTGTTTTTCGTAGGTCTAAGAGGGCAGGACAGGATAGTAAATGAGACTCATCATTGATGGAAGTTCGATCCAAGCAGCGGGGCACATCTTAACTTTCTGTGATATGTTAAGGTGGTACAGCAGGAAAAATCAATTTTTAGTTTATGAGTGAATCGACAAGCCCTTAACATCTTGACAAAACTGGCCTTTACAGAATTCCAATATTTGCTCTAGATCCAGAGAGATAGCCGTTCGAAATTTGAAAAAATAACAATGGGATAACAATGAGAGCAAGGGCAAGAACAAAGGAAAAAATGTTGAAATACAGTGTTGTACAAAGGTAAAACTTTTAGCCCATTGGTAATGCACTAGTCAAATTTGACCTTCTAGGTTTGTACACCATATTGGTCTGCAAAAATACACTGGCGATTTTAGCTTTATCTGCTTTGGTTCCAGAGATATAGTGTATTGAAATCTCTGTTTCTTTTTGTCCCATATTTAAATTTGAAAAGGCCATTGTATGGAGATGAATGGAGATAAAGCTAAAAGCTCCCATAAATATTTATCTCAACATTCCCTGGCTATTCTGCAACACTTACATTTGTAATTCAAAAGCCAAAAGTTTTAGTTTTCACAAATATACTTTTTTCTTCATTGTTTTCTTTCTTAGTTTTAGTTTTCACAAGTATACTTTTTCCTTCATTGTTTTCTTTCTTTTGCAATGTTCCCATTGTATTTGCCTTGTTCTTTTTTGGAAACTTTGAACTGAATATCTCCGCGAAGACAGAAGCTTTTTCAATTCTGTAAAAGCCATTTTTCTCGTCTTCTTTAGCTCCTGTTATTGAGCAAAGGGACCAAAATATGATTTTTTCATTTTGTACCACCTGAAGGTTTGGGTTACCTTATTACAGGAAATTAACAAATCATGAAATTAACGCGGTTTGCCCCTCAACCGCACTATTTTCATGACGCTTTAATTTCATATATATACGTGTTAATTTAGTGATACATTAATTTTGTGATGGTGTTAATTTCATGAACGTTTAGTTTGTGCAAAAATTGTAAAAAAGGCAATTTTAAATAGTGTGGAAGTCAGCAGGGGCGGTTCGAGCCGTAGAGGGTTCCAGAAATAGTGCGACTGCAGAATTTAACCCTTTTGCATAACGAAAGAATAAAAAGAAAGTTTCAAAAAATGTTTTTTAATTCTACTTGTTCTCTAATCCACATTAATTTCATGCACCTGCAATGTATTTTTTGGTAAAACCGCGTTAATTTTATGCTTCCAAAATGCAAATTTTTCACAGACTGCGTTAATACTATGACCCATTAATTTCATGACCCATTAATTTCATGATTCGTTAATTTCCTGTAAAAAGGTAAGTTGGAGCTTGCCAGATCTCATACGAAGCCCAGCACATGCCTTTCGTCTGGGAAGTTGGTCTAGGTAAGACTTCTCGAGAGATGCCAGTCTTGATTGGTGCAAGTCTTCGTAGCTTCTTAGATGTTTGAAGGCAGTTGAGGAATTTTGAGTTTGCATGGGCGAGGGTTGCTTCTTGCACTTGGCGTTTCCATGACGATTTGGATATGGTGCCTATTTAGGTCGTATTTAGCTAGAATTTTTAGTATATTATGAAGGAAGGAGCTCCTGTTTGCCAAAAAGGGTGTTGTCTGTTGGCTGTTGAGTGGTTTGTTATCTGAATTGCATCCAGCGCAGAGCTTCCAAACATAACCCAGAATCCGTTGATGAGAGACTAAGCCACTCTGGTAGGCCATGTTAAGTTGATAATCTGATATGCGTAGACGCAAGGGTTTAAAACTTTATGCTGCATCGATGCTTTTTACGGAGCTCTTCCGCATTATTTTGTTCTATTTTTCACCTCCTCTTCATTTCACTGTGAAACTTCACCTCTGCTCCTAAATATTCAATATGCGCTGTATATACCATATCTACGCCAAATTCCATCCGGCAACATATATATTTTTCTTTTTTTCTCACGATCGGCCAAAGATCATTTTTTATTCATTTTCAGGGCTTATTGTAGTAGTTTCAACACCAAGTTGAATTTTTGCCGATTGCCTACATAGTATGAACCCTTCCCTCTTTACGAAGGGGGGGGGGAGGGGTGGAATTTCCAAAAAATTACAGAAAGGGGGGATGAGCAAAAGGGGGGGATTAGGTAAAAAGGGTGGGGATAATTGCTAAAGAAGAATTAGTTGCATTGTTATGCTCGTGCTAGATTTTGGTCATAAGACTATCACTAGATTCGTGTTATGATATGGCATAATTCATCATTTGTCTAGTTCTTGCATGAAATGCGCTCAGAATAGTTCTAAATTGCGCCTCAAATGCCTTCATTAGATTGCGTACCTGACCAGGAAATACTGTATTCTTCAGGAAAACCTTTGCTTACAAGTATTAAAGTTGCATATATGAATATCTGAAACAGGTTGCGTGATGTGCACATTAATAGGTAGCAGTCAAGGTGTGCACACCAGGATAGCGCGCGTGCGGTTAAGGGGGGAGGGGGATTTGCCAAAATTTTTAGAAACGGAGGGGATGCTAGAAAGGGGGGATCGACCAAGAAGGGGGGATTCAACCCCTCTGCACACTATGACTTACTGGTTATTTAGTTATCTTTTGAAGAAGATATGGTGTGACAGGCCGAAACTTATATACGTATATAGAACTAAGTTTTGTTGAAACTGCATCAGCTGATAAAAAAAAACAGCGCTAAAATTAGATAAAATCTTAAATATTTGCATTTTGCTGGAATTAGGAGCATAAAATTTGTCTCAAGCTATATATAGCAATAAAATCATTCTACTCATGTTTTTTATTGTTTACTGGAATAAGGCTAAATTTCCCTTGGTTTTAGGCTAGTTTGCTTTGCTGCCGAGTGTTTCATGGGTCCGGAAACTCAGAAAACGCAAAAAAATAGGATGGAATTTGGCATAGATACTCTGAATGTTAGTAAGTTGATTCTCCTTTCCGGAAAGTCAGGTGACCATACTCGGCATCTATGGTCGATCATTTGTAACAATATTTCAATGCCCTTATTTTTTATTCAATCACTGCTTTTTCAGTTCAACCAAATTAGTTCAATCAAAATTTATTCAGTTCAATCAAGCAATTTTGTGTTCAATCACAAAGTATTTTGTTCAATCATTCAAAATGGTTACTAACAATGTATGTCCAATCATATGTAACGTTAACCTCGCTCTCCTCTGTTCGCATGGCAGGCGCACATTTTGTATTCAAGCTCAATGTGTGGCATGCACAAGTCTGGCAAGTCTCGGAACAGGTGTGGCAGCAATCTGGTCTGCAAAATTTAGGTCGATATAGATCAGAGGGAGACTGGAGATCAGATCATGCTGAAGTGATTCCTTTCTTCTTTGGGAGGATGAGCAATTAAAAAGATTTGCTCTTGAACATCAGGCAAATTTTGTTAATTTCGGAAAGTTTTCTCCATGTAGTATCATGGACAGAATAGGGTAATAACTCATCCAAAATTTAACTTGTCGATTCAATCCGACTGTGCAGCAACTACAGTAAACAAATAGAAGCCGTCTTATGGACTAGCTTAGTCGCTTTTCTCTAAAACCTAAAAAATATACCATCAGTTTGTATTCTGACTATTGTCCAATTCAAATGAGACTCTTCATAAAAGGAGAGGAGAAAGAAATAGTCGCTTTTCTCTAAAACCTAAAAAATATACCATCAGTTTGTATTCTGACTACTGCCCAATTCAATTGAGAGGAGAAAGAAAAAGCGACTAGAAAGTATTGGCTATCAGATTTTGAGCAGGAACTACCTGCAGTCCATGCGCAAGATTGTTTGCGAAATAGCTTGAGCGGGGGTGCGACAATATGAATTTTTGATTAGACGCATTCAAAGTTCTCTTGCAGCAAGACAGTAAACAGCTCTTGCTGATGCCCCCGTATTTGCAAGTGAAAATTCAATGCTTGCGTATTGAGCCATCCAAATTCTATTGTTTTCGCGCCGGGCAGGATTCTGGCCGGCATAGCGGGAGCACTTCATTGGCGTATTGGCTGTCTCGTCCAATACCTACTAGTCCATTTCTCTTCCGGGGGTATTGATTGACTTTCCCATTATCCGCTTATCACACTCTGGCTCTGATGAAATGGACTATGCTAGTCTAGCCGTCTTCTACATGTTCTTCTCTAAATAGGCGCCTTTTCTTCTACTGCACCAGCGCTACAAGCACCATCAGTCTCGATTTTATCAAATATATATCTCAGCACCGGTTAAGCACCTGCCCAGTATACATTCCAACCCTGGGTGATCCAAACCCGGGAGATTTCCTTACTTAGTGACTCCTCGAGGACCCACGATAGTTGGACCCGAGCGAGGAAATTTTGACAAATTGAGTCCGCTAGAACGCTGGAAAATGCAATTATGTCAAGACAGTTTCTAAAAATCAGGGCTAACGTTCACTAGATGCAACTCTGTTTGGAGATTACAAAATTGTCAACAAAAATGTATGATTGTCATAAATTCATTTTAGGCGTGCTGGAAAGACAGATATGCAAATGAAAAAGCAGGAAAAACTACAAAAAGGTTTCGTGTTTAATTGCCCCTATGTAAGATCATCATAAATGATCCACTACTCAGGAACGGCCATTGCTCGTAGCTATCTTCTGCACAATCGTGGCAGCGCATGCACGGTTCCTCTTTTTTTCGCGCATTCATGGTACTGGAGTTTGACCTAAAGGAGTTCGAAGTATGCAATAACAAGTTACAAAATTAGTGGAATTCCGCAAAAATTTATTGAGAATCTATCTTTTAGATCAAAGAAATAAAAATAAGAAATAGGCCAAAAGATTCACACCACAAATGACAAAAAACTGATGATGCGTTCCCTAAATATTTTGAAAAATAACTGTTATTGACGTAGATTGCCACAGCTTCTGAACGATATACCCCCAAAACATCTTGCATTGGCTATAGCATAAGCCATGTCGCCCTTAAGATCCATGGCAAAGATGATAAGAACAGATGAACTGACATATTGGGGAAGATTTTGACATACTTGAAAAATTGTAGATTCGTTCTCTGTTCATCGCTTTGCTATCACTCAGTGCTAGGTTTTACTGAGCCCCTAGCCGTCTTAACCTGTAGGGATTCTGTGCATTCCCAAGTCCGAGTTGAGCTGCTTAAATTGCCGTCTGTGCTACCAGTCAAGATGCCATGTAATTGAATTTGCTCCAATTTTTTATATTGCTCTTGAGCCTTATAGCTACATAAATAGATTTATTTGCTTTGCTTTCCATTGTTTCGATGTCTTGACATATATATAGGAACATCAGAAGTTGCAAAATCTTAATTTGTATTTCTTTCGATGTGACTGATGGAAATGTCCATGACCAACACTTAGGCTCATTTTTTCATTGTGGCCAGACCCGTAACCTAGTTGCTGCGGAGGGTTTTTTTTTATGAGTAAACTCTGAACGCCTCTATAGTTATAATGACTGGAAGTCTGATATCGAATTTGGAGACTTAATACGAAAGATGATGTTAAAAGAATTGATCCTGCTGTGTATTTGAGCCTGGTTCGAGATGCTCGAGTGTGTGATCCCTTGAAGCCAAAGAGTTACCTGCAGATGATGGATTGGATCTGCTGTTGAGTGAACTGGGTAAAGTTTTCCTCAAAGACGAAACAACCCAAGCATTCTTGGCTGTAGAAGCATTTGTACAGTTCTGCAGAGACAGTGGGACAGATTTTACGAAGTTTTTAGTTGAGTTTAATGCCAATTACCATAAAGTAAAAAAGTATAAATTGAAATTTGATGATTGTGTTGGCCTACTTTGAGCGTTTAGTGAGAGCAACTGCTAAACTAAGTTTTGAAGATGTTTCGACACGAAGTCAGGTAGAGGAGGTCATGGATTTAGAGGTGGAAGAGGACAGTTCCGCCGAAGATTTAACTCCAGAGGAAGGGGCCATGATCAACCAAGAGTGCAAAACCCAGTTGGTGACGATGGAAATATTCTGAGATGCCATGAATGTGAAAACACGAAACACTTTGTATCTGATTTTCCTCATAGAAAAGTTGAGAATGCCAACATGATGGTACATTTAACACTTGTTGCTGGTGATGGTAGTGCAGAGCAAGATTGAAATCTTCTTGATAGCATGGAAAAAGGTATTTTAGATTCTGTCTGCACCAAGTCTGTTGCTGGTCAGGTTTGTTTAGATGAGTTAGTAGCTACCCTGAGCAAAAATCGGGAAGATGCAGTGGAAAAAGTTTAAAACAAAGCTATTCAGTGTTCAGATTTGGAGATGGTAAGGAAAGCAGAAGCACCAAAGAAATCGCCCTGCCGCTGTTGACATGTGGCAAGCAAATGAATTATCTTGTAGATGTTGTAGAAAACAATATTTCACTTCTTATTGGCCGACCTATGATGACTTCTCTTGACATGGTTTTGGATGCAAAACATCATAAACTTATAGTTGATGGAGAAAAATATCATTTGGATTTCAACTCTGCTGGGCACTATACAATTCCTGTCTGTCAATTGTCAAATGAAAGCTGTCATGTTGCGCTGCATCTGGAGAGACTTCAGCATGCTTGCAGAGAAGAACAGTTCAAGTGCTACATACTGGCAAGTATCAATATCTAGGAGTGTAGATAGAAGCACTGGAGAACCAGCTACACACGTTGCATATGTGAAGCTGAAAACACTATGAATAGTAGCATCAATGTTGGCAATTGCAAACCCGTCAAAAGTGGGGAAATTAACGATACAAATGTGTCTCAAACTCTTGCTGAGTGTGGCAATCCCATCTCACATTCGGTCAGGAAGTATGGCCCTCTATTGACAAAGGTGAACGGACAACCTAACCTTAGAAGCCATCAAGGTGACATGCTAAGGAAATGTCTGGATATCAAGGAGATCCACTCTAAACCTTGGCATCGTTTAGGAAACATGGATCTGGGCAATAGAGTCACAAATTGGATATAAAAAGTTAATGTGTACCACAACCTACTGACATATCCTCCTCAGTGGCTAGCAACGCAGGTGCTATGTACCCAAATGGGATATGAAAGACTAGGAACAGGGTATGATTCCATTTGCGAGATTGGGGGAGTGTATAACATTGACATAGAAGGCTGCAACAGCATGCTTAAGTCAACATGGAAGAATGAAATCAAAGGAAAAGTACATCAATTCCAAGAACAAAACACAAGGGCTGCTAGCAACATGCATAAACTAAGAAACATATGCAAAGAACCATATGGGTACAAAGAACACTTAACAACACTACAGCCTGATGATACAAAAAGATCCTTCATATGTGACTTAATGCTGCTGAAGAAAAAGAAGACACCACAGAGCTCCTCTTCCAATGTAAAGCATTAGCACATATGAGAAAAAAGCAACGGTCAAGTTGGAGGATCAGAAAAGCATTAGTCCTTCAGAGCTGTTAAACGCTGCTGCAAACTTCATAGAGCACACAATCAAGTACAGAGCCAGAAGACCCACCACAGCAGATACTGAAGATTCACTACCAGATATCAAAGGAAAGCAAAAAGAGTACGTAAGCGAGCATGGCAATAGTAAGAAAGTGACAAAATGGCTAGCACACTAGTCTCTATCTCTGTTCTGCAGTGCCTGGTAGAGGAATCAATCGACCAGAGCATAAGTGTGAAAGCCACAAAAGCCATGAAAACTGGCAAAAGTTGCAATAGATGGAGGAGGAACAGGGTAAGAGAGCGCCAGAGGATGCTCTGTGAAGGAGAAACTTGTCAACGAAGACAGTTGCCCTTAACCACGCAGCTGCTGCCGTTGTTTGTGTGATGCGGAGATGCCTAGTTTTCGCTATGTAACTAGCTAGCTAAGTGTTGACGCATGCACATTCCGCATAATATCATTGGAAAAATTTTCCACAAATCATTCTATTGCCCTCACAGCTCTACTTTACCACCAGCTATTGACTACCCTGAGGTAATTAATTTTTGCGGAACTACTTTGCGACAGAGGGTACCGATCTGAAATATTTTGCGGAACTAAATTTTTGCGAATCATATGCATTGATGGATTTTGAGGAATTAATTTTTGCAAATGCGATTGTTAGAGGCCTGAAGCAGCTTCCATATTTACCTGTCTTTACTTCTTCTAAGATCCCTTTTTGTTTATTCTGAATGTTGATTGCTTTTGTGGAACTAGTTTTTGCGAATGGCAGATTGAAACGTTTTGCGGAAGTAATTTTTGCGAAAAGTACCCAAACTTGCAAAAATTAATTACTTTAGGGTAGCTTTTTCAGTCACTGCAACAGCATCATTGTGACACAAAGGCTAGAAACGTCTTCAGTTTTCTTCAGAAAACGCAGTACCCTATAACTACCCTGTTAGCACCACATGTTTACTAAAATTGTTCTGTTGATGATGTTCTTATTCTGTTTCGCTCAGGTACTCTCTGTCAGCAGTAGAGGAGCCAAGAAAAGTAATGGGTGACAGTGAAGGTGCAAACTATCTTAATTAGAAAGGCAGACTTCAATTCACAAGTAGTAGCAACAGAGGGTTGTTGCTACCTGGCGGTATGGTATATGTGTCATGCACGGTGGTAGAGCAAATTTCATCAAAACTGAGAATAGTGACAAGATAAAGCGAGCTCTTTGACAGAAAACTAGAACTTATGCTGATACAAACTATGTAAGTGGCGACAAAGTTTACTTCCGAAGGTGTGGTGTCAAAGGATGGAAAGGTCCTGGAAGTTTGATGGGTAACGATGGATATAAAGTTTTGGTAAAACAGGGTGGATCAGTCTGTAGTAGGTGTCATAGCAGTCATGTGATGAAAGTGATTTTAAATTCTCAAGAAGTAGATCAAGAAAGAAATCTGGATGTGTCTGTGATAGTAGCAAAGCGGTTGTTACTAGCTGTAAAAAGTACATTGTGGCCAATTCTGAAGATTTTTAGTTCAGATTCTGATGAAGACATTTCACGAGCTGATGATGACAATATTACTTCTGCAATCAAGCACAGTCATGCTGGTTCTGATAGCATTATCAATTCCGAACATGATGATGCTAATTTTTTTGTACTGGTCATGGCAATTGACCCTAGCAATTTTCTGTCAGCCATTTCTCGGTCTTTGTCTGCTTTCCAAAACCGTCCTTTTAACGTCTACACGCAGCAAGATGCTACCAAGGTTTTGGAATGTGTCTTGCAAGAGGTGAAGGGTGTTTCTACCAGAATTGATGACATGATTAGCGTAGCTATTCGTGGATCTACTTCTTGCAACACCTGTTGTACCTCTTCTGTTTTGGAGGAGAAGAGTGACTGCATCTCCCTTTTGATTCAGGATATTGTATTCTCTTCACTTGAAAAAGTCCTATGGCCTGAGATATTGGAGTAGCATAATTCATGGTTCTGCCCCGTCTGTAATTTTTGTTCGGCAACCAGGGAACCACATGTGCTTCAAGCAGGAAAATCTCTCATTATCCAACTTAAGAGGTATGCAATGACACACTCCTCTATAGTGAAGGATGCTAGACCCGTCTCTTGTATCTCTGAGGGTCAGCCTAATCTCTGCGTGCCTCTGTTCGTCGATGAAGGAGTCTCCTTCTCACACAAGTCCCGTCTTGCTGCTACCAGCAATCGCTCTGGATGCGGCCTTGATAGCGGTCATTACTGGGCTTACATCATGTGTCCCAAGACAAAAAACTGGCTTATGTGTAATGATGCAGCAGTTACTAAAGCTAGTTCTTGCAACCGGAACAACAGATCTTCATACCTCCTTTTTTACTGGTGTCAGGACTAAGATTGGCCCGGTTGTGTTGTCAAGAACCAATGCTTATGTTCTTCTGCTGTACTCGTTTTGTGTTGTACTGTAGGGCGCGTTTATGTATCAGTGTCATTTTCTGATTGTTTTGTCCTGTTTTTTCCGGTGTTTTTGGTTTTCAGTGCTTTTTCTTGGTTTTCTTTTCGTTCTTTTTTTATAGGTATTTTAAAGGATTTGCGTTGACTTTTTCTTTACTTATCATCAATTTTTTTTTACAAATGTATTTTTTATATTTGATTTATTTATTTACTTACGTGTTTATTTTTTAACAGGCTTTGAATTTTGGAATGTAGTTATGCAGGGTTGCCAGCACCCTGGAAAACCCTGGAATTTGACACTGACCCTGGAAAACCCTGGAATTTTGAAAAAATATGCAAAATCACCCTGGAAAACCCTGGAAATGGTGTATTGTGAAGTTACCAATTCTATGTTACTGATTTACCTATTAGGGCACGTCATAATGGTCTTGTTTAGCTGATCCCTTGGACTTTCTAATGTTGTGGATATGTCCACTAATATTTAAGAATGCACTTTGTTTTCAGCAAAATTCTTTTCAGGGCTTTTTAAATTCTAAATCTAGGAGTATGAAAATACGTTCGCCTCGAAGCCACATATGGCTCACACGTGCACCATACAGCCGTAACATTTTTCTCTCAGACAGGTACTGCCGACATGCCTTCTCTTTCTCCAGTCATATTTGTTTAAGTGATGTGCATGGACTATACTGCAGAATTGAGTTTTCTGCATAGTATCTTTTCCTTCACAAAACTTTCAGTCCTGGAGCTATTTGGTGGCCAATAATATTCACAGAATATTCTTTCTCAGTAACTTGAATTATAATGAAATTACAATGAAACAAGAATTGTGCAACTGGGGAAGAGGACAGGAATGAGAAGTATGATGCACGAATATTCGTGCCCCTCAATCAGGGATATGGTGCACGTATGGCGCACGTTACGAGCGTGCGCCTAATTTAAAGTGCCCTGCTTTTCTGCAAGAAAAACTTGACATTTCTGGCAGTTGTAGCCTAGTTTTCATGCAATTTTAGAAATTTTAAATACAAAAAACCTACGAGTGGATAAGCAGGGTCTTATCCAGACTCTTTGAGCTGGAGCCGTTTTTGCATGCAAGATTGAGTTTAGAAGCAATGTTAGCACGTTCTTAAAAAAGCAAGCATAGCATGTCCTACAGCGCTGGTGTTGCGAATGTTGCTGAGTCATCCTCCCGAGTGACTAGTTTTTGTTTAGCAGCATTTTCAAATGGAAAATAATTTATCTACTTCTGATTGCGGCATTATAGAGACAAGACTGAACATCTATCCAGGGCTGGTTTTAAAAATTATGAGGTTGAAGATTCCATTAAAAACTCAATTCTAAGATTCAGTTTTTGTTGCAGATCGGCAGCTCCAAAAATCTGTTTGAATGAAAGCCTGGATAAAGCTAGAGACCTGAAATTTTCAAGGCATTTTATCGACATGGTTAGTTGTCTGAGCATTTTCAAATTTTCAAAAGAGCTATGGGTACCAAGTGTAGCTCTTTAATGCTGTCTA
>JAOBRC010446678.1:0-11999 GCA_027575255.1 Scolionema suvaense
GAAGCTGAAATCAAAATCAGTTGCGTTTGTAAACAAACTTCGATCTGCTAAAGTTAAACCAGAAAGAGCGCATTCGTTGCGTCCTGGAGTCGTGTTTGGGGTTCACAAAATAATACGTCCCCCTGTAGAATGAAGTTAGCTACAATAATGAGGGCTTGATTGAGGCATTGGTAAAATGAAAGCCTGTGAAAGAAAAACTTCTGTACGCCGCGTACGCTCTCTGCATTTCGGACGTACGCACCAACGTACGGCTATTTTTATGGAATTGTTGAAGCCTGCCACGGAGCGTAATTTAAATTGGGGGGGGGGATGGTGGGGTAGATCATAGTTCGGTTGCTTTGGGCAACATTCCTAAGTTGTCATAATATTAAAAAAAAATTTTTTGCAAAGAAGTGTTGGGCCATGGCCCCCCTGACTCCCCCATCCACGGCCCTTGATTGCACTGCCACGAAGCTACATCGAATAGAGCTATTAATGGCTGACCATGGTGAGAAAAGTTTTGTTGCTCCCACATGTCATTGTATGCTGAAGTTCGGAACTCGTTATATGATGTCAGGCGCGGATTTTAAGTAGTTTCTAGCTTTTCCGGAAACTAGTCGTGTACCTTATATTTCCCTTTTTCGTATCAGTCAGTCTCCCTCTAGATACCTGCTTCGAGATAGTTTATCTCATAAAAGACGAGCCGAAAAAAGTCGTATTCCTTTCACCTTCACCATAACTTTAATTCCGCAACTACCTTACTTTAACAGGAACTTTAATGAATTAGTAAAGCACCTTAATAAGCAAGCATTGAACGCATGAGTTCGCATAGAAACCTTTGTGCTGGTTGATCCAAGACGCGTTCGTTGTTGCATCAGATTTCAAAAAAGTACCGGCCACCGTTGGCTGATATGTGAACGCCACAACAAAGTGAATTGTTTCAATTATAAAAGCCACATTCATAAGTGAAACTGCCTCGTACTCCTCGGAAATGGATTTTCGTCCACGAATTCTATTGGTAGTTTCCTTGGAAAAGTGTCAGTTTGACACGGGAAATAGTCATAATCGAAACGAAAAAATCGAAGAGAGTATCTGTTTGTGCAGATCTCGCACACAACTAGATGCTCAATATGGGTTATAGTTCAGTGTACGAAGAAATCCAGTGGTGTGTTGCAATGGTTGTCAAGAGTGATTTGCAGGCGTTGAAAGAAGTGTGGAATCTACTGAGCGCTTACTGGAATGGCGTGAGAAGTAAGTAGTTGTGGAAGAGAAGAATCAAGGTCACACTTCAAGACTGATGAGTAAGCCCTTCGTTTGTTAACAAAAAGCCAGAAAAGTATGATGCTTCTATATTTTTTTATGCTATTTATTTATTTCTTTATTCATTTATTTAGCTTTTGATCTTTAATGCTGTTGTGACATATTTCTATTCTCATGTTACAAGTTATTTTCCTCTTCGTTAACCAGCATAAGACTTACTTATATATGTTCCAGCCTCCCGCCCCCTCCTCAGTTATCAAGTTCTTGTACCACTCGCATTTTCTCACCAAATGAGTCAAATTTCAGGGTATTCAGGTTCTTAGCATAAATGCATTCTTTGTATTTGGAATGTTTAGTTTTTTAAAAAAAGTGTTAATAAACTGCAGTTTATCTTGATATAGCACTAGCTATGTTGTTGGACTCCAAAAGCCATTCGCGTAAGTGACCTGTGTTCAAATGAAACTTGGACGTTATATGTGTATGAGTTAAATTACTTTTGTTAGAATAGGTTGGTGTGCTTGTTTCATAAGCATGCGCTATGTAATTGTATTGGAGCAATGTTTGTCTACGCACACATTTGTGCAGAGAGCCTCACTCGGAATAGGTGGCTTTTGGCAATTAGTAACTATAGCTATAAAAAATTGAGCATTTTGAAAGCTCCTCTAGATCCAAACATATTTCTTACTGCAAGGGTTCAAGTTTTTCTTAATTTTGGGTGTAAATCTTAGGGGTAGTATTGCTGAACCCAATGGAGCGTTGAACATAAACTCCCTTTAAAATTGGGTTTGGCCTGTTTTGCGACCAAATTGGACCAAAAATGGCAATTTTGCAGGTTTTTTCAAAAGACTCTTCATTGTTTTTTGTCATTTTCAGTGTGAAAACTCTGGATAACAGTATATTGTGTGTGATGTCTAAGGACAATCTCGTTCTGCTCTGTGGGTGGCAATTAAGGTCCAGAAATTGTGATTTCAGAGTTTTTCACGATGTCATAAAGGGTTCATCCATTTTTTTGTCATATATGGTGCAACACGTGCCATGTCTTTGGAAAATCTTTTTTGGCTTGGTGGGGGCAATTTACGTCCGGAATAACTATTTTTAGGGCCTTTTTTTCCGTCAAAGATGATTCATCTGTTTGTCATTTTTGGTATGGAATCTTTGGGACGAGACAACCATTATTACTATACCCATGCTTCATATCTCGGAAATATGTTGTTCAGCTTGTTGTGTCTTAATGTTATATTTGGGGTTTTTTCAAAATATTTCAAGAATGCTTCGTCAGTTTTTTCTCATTTGTGGTGAGAATCATAGACACAACTGGATTTATATTATGAACCATATCTGGGAAAACCTAAGGACTATTTGCAGGTGACGAGCTACTGTGCATCAGCTCCTTTTATTGTGTTTCTAAAGACATTTTAAGAACACTTCATTGTATAGTGTTTTAACTTTTGGTCTTAGAGGAAACACTAATCCTGGTATGGTGTTAGATTTAGGTGTAGCAATTTTTGTCAGAAAATAGTTGGTTTTGTGTAGAAAAGAGCGTAGGATAAGTTTTGTCTTTAATGTATCATGCAGATTCTGAGTGAAGTTTGCGGGAAATTTTTTGTTCTGCATGTGGGTGGCAATCTATGTCAACAAATATTTTCATGGTTTTTTCAAAATATTTCCAGAACACTTTATCAGTTTTCGGCATTTGTCATGTCAATTTTATGGCATATGTCTTTTTTATGTTCATTGATCTAAGATCTCAGTTGAGTTCACAGGAGTCCACTAATTCTGTGGCTTGTTTTGTCTTGAATCATCTCAAGTTTAGGATATATGATCTGATTTTGCTGAGCTTTTTCTTTATTAATCTTGTATGCGGTTTGCCGTGTTAATCAATCATTGGTCGATTTGCCAGTCGTTTTGCTTGTTTCTGCTTGAAGATGGTCAGCTTTCCATCCATTCTTCAATTTGCCTCTTCTGTTTTGAAAGTGTGTTGTACTATGGCTTCAATGAAAGCATCTTTTAAGAAACTGTCTCTGGTTTGAGAGAAACCTTTTGCTAAAGTGATCTCTTTTGGTGCTACTGCACCCTGCACCTGAAAAGAGTTAGCTTCCCATTTGAGGTTTCCTAAAATGTTGGAAAGGCCAATGTTATGAAGATTTGACTAGGAATCAAACAAAGTGTGGAACTAAAAGTTCAGAAGTGTACCATAAAAATAGTTTTAACTTCCTAATGGTAAGAGCTGCAGACCAGATGTTTTACATGTGAGAAAGTCTCGTGACTTGCGAAAGTCGGCCATTATGGAAGGGGAAAGATTTGCTTTATGGCCTATGGAAGCGGCAAAACTTTTGGGAATTTCTGGACTTCTACGGTGTATCAAAACACCTTTGAAGACAAAATATAATCTTTATCATACTCTGCAACATCTCTCCATATCGTTGAGCGCAAATCTCACGAAGTTTCTTGCCGCTCTGGTCAATTTGCCAATTATTTCCCCCTCCAAACAGGGCGGACGTAGCTGCGGGCTGCTATTGTTGTGACGTGTTTCTCACCCGAAGAAGTCCAGAAGCCTGTCAATCCTAAACTGTTTTCTTTCAGGTATTTCCTTATTCATGAACCATTGTGAATTGATACGTTTGCTCTCAATCGTTTGTGTTATACGTATTGCTATCTAGTGTATGTTTCTTTTTGTAGATTTCAGCTTACAAAACTGTCACTCTGTTTTTGTTTGAACGCTAGCCTCAGATTACAGAAAGATTCTAGAATTTATCAAGTTCTGCTAATGTAAATAACGTTACAGTAAACCTGGTTCTGATAGATTGCTTGTTTTCGAAGAAATAACCCCTTTCGTCAGGCCATTTTTTGTTCAGCTTGCAGGTGGCAATTTATGCCCAAAGATAACCATTTTTAGGGTTTTTTAAGCATAGTTCAAAATCTGTTCATTACTTTTTTGTGGTTTTTGGTGTTAAACTACAGGGCAATAGTGGTTATGCTGTGGACCTCGTGTCATATTTGGGAAAACTCTCGTTCGGTTATGGGTGGCAATTTATATACGTCCAAAAAAGGCGTTTTTCACGTTTTTTTGCAAATAAGTCAAGAATTATTTATCCGATTCTTTTCATTTTTGGTGTGAATATTAGGGGCAACTGCACTCATGTTTTGATCCATATGTCATGTGTCCTGAAAATCTCGTTTGGCTTGCGGGTGGCAATTTACGTCAAAAAATGGCGATTTTCGAGATTTTTTCTACACATGTCATAAATGATTACCTTAAGGGGATTTTTTTTTTTTTGCGTGGATTAATTTTTGCGGGTTTTGCGAATTTTTGCTAAATTCGCAAGATTAAATCCACGCAAAATTTATCAATATGATGTCATAAGGTGACCAAAAGCAAGTACAACAAATTTTTCGATCTGTAATTGATAACAATTTGCTCGGACTCATTCTTTCTCTACATGTGCATGTCAATAACCTTCTCTGCTTCTTTCGTTGATGCTTATTCCCTAAATTACTTCCACGCAAGTTCTCTGCGAATCTCGGATTCGCAAAAATAAATCCACGCAAAACGCCTCAAAAATTGGACTCGCAAAAATAAGTCCACGCAAAAATTTATCCCCTTAAGGTAGTCTGTTTATTGTTATTTAAGGTGTGAATATTTGAGGCAACTGTAAGCGTGTTACGAACCATTTGCCATGTCTCCGGACCATCTCGTTTTACTTGCAGGTGGCAATTTACCTTAAGGGACGAAATTTTCGCGGGAAGAAAAATTCGCCGATTTCGGGGTTTTTGGACAAATCTGCGAAATTAAATTCCCTTTTTCACCTCCAAAAATCCTCAACCGCGAAAATTAATTCCCGCGAAATTTATCCACCATTGAACCGCGAAAATAAGTTCCATGGAAAATGTAGTAAAATTCCGAAAATCTTTAAAATAATGCATACTTCATCAATTACCTTCGAACTAAGGTTGGCTATCCATTACAGTGAAACACACAGCATGCTAAAACGTTATTTTGATGGGGAAATAGCTTCCCAAAAATGTGTAAAAAGGGTTCAACCGCGAAAATTTATTCCCGGTAAATATTTCGCTTAGACTGGACCGCGAAAATTAATTCCCGCGAAATGCTCGAAAAATTTGACCGAGAAAATTAATTGCCGTGAAAATTTCTTCCCTTAAGGTATATCGAAAAATTTCATTGCGTTTTTCATGGTTTTTCATCGCAAGATGCCAAAAACTGTTCATCTGAGTCTTGTCAGTTTGGATTTGAATAATATTTTGGGAAACTCTACGCATGTTTTGAACTGATGCCCATGTCGCTTGACCATCTGGTTTCGCTGCAGGTGGCAATTTACACCCAAAAATTCATCCGTCTTTTGTCATTTTTGGTGTGAATATTTTAGGCAACTGTTATGGGTCATTTGCCGTATCTCCCGACAATCTCGTTTGGCAAACATGTGGCAATTTAGGTGGCTAAATGGGGTTTTTTCCTAAGATATCATGAACGTTTATCATTTTTTTTTTAATTTTTGGTGTGATTCTTAGGGGCCTCTCCGCATATGTTATGAGCCATGTGCTGTCTGAGGAAATCTTGTTAGGCTTGCGGGTGGTAATTTAGTCAGAAAATGCCAATTTTCAGGTTTTTGTCCAGATGTTTCAAGAATGGTTTATCTGTTCGTTTTGGCGTGGATCGTAAGGCGTGGATCGTAGGGGCAACAAAGCCTATATTATGACCCATACTTTACATTTTGGGAATATGTTGTTCTTCAGCATGCAGATGGCAATTTATGTCAATAATGGCTGTTTTAGGGTTCTTTCATTGTTTGAAGAAACTCTTGATTACGTTTTTGTGATTTGTTGTGCAAATCTTATGGCTTGTGTTACTCTTCTTTGGTCTAACGAGGGGACTAAATTAAGTTTGCGCGAGTCCACTAATTATGTGACTTGTTTATGTGTGTAGCTAGGTGGTCTACTATATTTATTTTCATGTATTGATGCCATTGTGCTACCATGTCATTTTGTTTGTTATGTTTCCTATTTCTTGAGCATAGTGTTGTCTCTGTCCGCTATTCTCGTCAATTGTTGAATGGTGAGGTATTTACACATTCTTGTTTTAGATTCATGTATATTTTATCTGCGATGTTCGATGTTGTACTGTACATATGGATAGGTATATCGGAAATTTTCGTAGCAGTGTGTTTAGGTGGAAGATGCGTATTAGGTATTTGAGATTTGTTGGCCAATATTATACAAATTTTTTACTGCGAACATCTATTTGAAAATTACGCCACCCTTGTAAAATGGCTGCCAAGTTACTGATGTTTATTTGTAAAAATTAGATGGAAAGTGTAAACTTCTTATGAGCTGGATAGATTTGTGGTTTCTCATCAAGTACATTGTGAACTGACGAATGTGACATTGAATGAGTTGTACGTGATCTGGAACGCTTATCATCGTGTACAAACTTATAGGAGCTTATGTAGCATGCAGCACGGAATCTGCTCGCAACAAATGCCTTTGGTCCTTTCATCTTGCATTGGCTATATATCATTGTACTTTGCTGTTACATATGTTGTAATAACGTTCCAGTCAATTGTTGTAACGTGGACTGCATTGGTGTTGTGGAGATTTTCTCGACATTTGATTGAGAGTAAAGCACAGAGCTGATGTTTTCATACCTGACCTGATTGTGGTTAAGACATGGTCACAATCGGTTTTTCTGAAGATTAGATTCATGTCCAAAAACATGGCCCATCTTCTGAAGATGCACTCTGAGCGCCATTGACGAGGGTATTGTATTTTCAGAACGGCCTATGAAATGTTTGTGATAAGCTGCGAATTCTTATTGGCTGAGTCTCGATATTGACAGTGTGTAATAGATCAGGCCTCCATCAAAGCTTTGAATTCTTCATGGAACTGCTCTTTATTAACAGCCAGGCTATAGACTGTGTGGAGAACTAGTGTTGCTATTGATACAAGAATTGTTATATTTGATGTGCTTTCTCTGTTGTTGAAATTTGTTTTATCTGAAGCAGTTAGTTAGTCTTCTCCAGTACACTCTCTTTCTTATAAGAACCAGAAAATCTGAACGGAGACTCTCTGTTCTTTAGTTTTTTTCTGATTTTCAGCCTGAATTATTCTTCATTTGCTCTTATGAATTACGAAACAGCGCTGGCTTAAAGTTTGGCCACCTCTTACATAGAGTTCTTTTCTTCGTAAACAAATGATCTGTGATTAAGCTAAGGCTCGGTTTATTCTTAAATTGTTCTTAATTTTTGGGCAAAATTGAAGCTCACGTTCTTATAAACATGTTCTTTTTAGAAAGAGTGTATGAAACGGCTGTTGGATGTAGAATTTTTGTTTGATTTCTTTTTGTATTGTTTTGGTGTGAAACTTTGTACCAGTTATAGTTATGTTTTGCACCATTTGTCATATCTGAGGAAGCCCTACTGTTGCTTGGCAGTGGTCAATTTGTTGTTTTTATTTTTGAAAATAGGCATTTTAGGGTTGTTGTAATTATTTGTGATGTTAAATTGCTTATGTTATCGACATTTTGCTCTGGCTGTAGCTGTTTTTTGCCCCGAAATCATCCTACTTTACTTTGGTATGAAACTTAGAGCAGATCGTGATTTTATGGATCGCGCTTTCGAAAACTTTTTGGTTGACTTGGACATGACTGTGATTTCACTTATTCGTTGACCTGTTGAGCTATATCATGGAATTATGACCTTTTTGCCATCGATGTTCATGTGCTCTCTCCTTTTCGATCTGGTTTTCTTGTGATAAGCACACTGAAATTGCTACCTTTGACTATTTCTTGCAGTCAAACTCGATTTTTATCTGACAAGCTGAGTATCTTACTTTGCTGCTATGTACGATTCTGGCAGTCAAAATCGATTTTTTCCCCTTGAAGGTGATGAGGAATTCGATCAGAAAGCTTTCTTCATAAAAAGATGCTCATGAACACAGGAGAGGTATGTATTCTTTGTTTATTTGGGTAAGTATATCCACAGGAATTCCTGGATACGAAGACTGTTATCATTGACTACTGCGATTAAAAGCAGGCAAATCAGAAAGTTTGATTCAATTTTCAATGTCAGGATTCTCTCGGCTAAAGTATCTGCAGGATCTATACTTCAATATTATAGTTATTTGCGGCAGCCATTCAAGGTTGTAGCTTTGGGGAAGTACCGAAATTTACTTTTTCGTAATTCAGAGACTCGGAGATATAACTTCTTGGGTACAGGAATCACACTAGAGATGACATGACATGGCATGACAATCAGCAGACGCTGTAAAATTATTGCAAGAAGCCGACATCTGCCATTTACTCGATGGGACTTTGTCTGTCGAGTATTGAATATGTTGAACTAACCAAAAGCTTGCGGGAATCATCGGCAAAGTGATAAAAATGGAAATCCCTCAGCCTTTCAGGTTCCAATGCTAATTATTATCTTAGAGAATGGTTTCGACGTGGTCAGCAAGTCTTAGTTGTGTAGTTAAAAATATCTGAGGTAGGGATCCTTAAAGATTTGCATGATATTATTAATTTCTTCAGGGTAACAGGTTGTCCAAGGAGGTTTGGACAGGTACGAAATGCACATACATTGGAATGTTTCATAGAGTTTTGCAAAAGAGTCATATATGATGAGCTTTTGTCTGGATAGACACACAGTTTTGCTGAAACTTGGCATGAGCATGAAAATTTATAATGCAAAGTGAGAGATGAATTCGGATTGTTCAAAAAAGATTCTTGTTGTACGGGTGGTCATTTATGGCCCAAATTGGCCTTTTTTAGGTCTTTCAGCAACAATGTCCAAGATTGCTCCATCACTGCTGGTCACATTTTTGGTGTGAAACTCAACAACAGCAGTAGCAATATCGCAGAGAATGTGATGTTTCATGTCTCAAAAATTGCTTGTTATTTTTGGACGTGTCTATTTTTTTCTGCGGAAAATTGACATTTTGAAGTGATTTCCAAATTAAGTTGGTTTATTGTTTTTTGTTGTGTTTTGAGTAAAGCTGGGTAACCTTTGAAGCGATCATATTGACCGCGTTTAATATCCTGGAATAATCATGTTTGTGGTGCATCAGACCATGCTCAAATTATCAAAATCTGTTTTATTGTTTTTGTTTTTCCGCTTTAGCGGAAGAGTCCTAGAAAATGAGGTCTACTCGTCCGTCCTTCCGTCATTCTGTCCGTCGTAACCGCCGGATTAATTTTTCTGAAATTTGATGTGAAAGTGACAATTCGTAATTGAGGAAAAGTGATTGAGCTAGAATTGAGGTCTGCTCGTCCGTTCTTCTGTTCGTCCATCTTTCCGTTCGTCACCAACGCATTTGCCCAGATAACCGCTCAATGAATTTTGGTGTGAGCATGACAATCTGTAATTGAGTAATGTAGTTGAGTGATGGAGCCGGAACTTTCAAAAATGTTTCGCTCAGCTTGTAGGTTGCAATTTGTGCCCCAAAATGGCCAGTTTTACGAATTTTTAGAATATTTAAAAATCTGTTCATTTCTTTTTTGTACTTTTTGGTGTGAAACTACAGGAAAAACTCATTCGACATGCTGGTGGCAATTTATATCCGTCCAAAAATGGTGCATGTTTTGAACCATATGCCTTTTCTCATAGAGGTCTCGTTTGGCTTGCGGGTGGCAATTTACGTCCAAAAATGGCGATTTTCAGCGGGTTTTTCCACAGATGTCATAAACGATTAGTCTGTTAGTTGTTATTTTTGGTTTGAATGTTAATGGCAGCTGTACGCATGGTATGGACCATGTGCCACGTATCTGGAAAAGCGTTCTTTTTGCTTTCAGGTGGCAATTTTCACCCGAAAGTGGCAGTTTTCTGGGTTTTTTCCAATATAATATGTCGTGAAGGGTTCATCCGTTTTTTTTTTTCATTTTTGGTGCGATTCATAGGGGCTTCATTGTGTACCTTATGACCCACGTGCCATGTCGGGGGAAAATCTCGTTAGGCCTGCGGGTGGTAAGTTATGTCCAAAATTGGCTGTTTTGAGGGGTTTTTTTTTAGTGTTATAAATGGTTGATCTGCTGTTGGTCAATTTTGGTGTAATTCTTACTGGTCAATCTGCATATGTTATGATCCATGTGCTATATCTGAGGAAAATTTCATTCCTCTTGTGGGTGGCAATGTACGTCCAAAATGGTGATTTTCAGGGGGGTTTTCGAAGTATGTCAGAAATGGTCCATCCAATTTTCATCACTTTTGTCACTCTGCTTATGTCATGAACCATGTGCTATGTCTATTGAAAATCTTGTTAGGTTTGCGGGTAGCAATTTATGTATGAAATTGACTGCTTAAAATGATTTTTCCAAATGTCTCGTAAACAGTTCATCCATATTTCATCATTTTTGGTATGATACTTCGAGGAAACGTTGTGGAGCTTAGGTGTCGCTGCAAAATTTATGTTATGACCCATGTGTTATACCTTCGGAATATGTTGTTCAGAATGTGGGTGGCAATTTATGTCAATAATGGCTGTTTTAGGGTTGTTTCATGTTCAAGAACACTTCTTTAGGTTTTTCTCATGTGTGGCGCAAATCTTAAACGTCATTCTTTTCTTTGATTTAACACAAGGATTCTCAATTAAGTTTATGGGAGTCCACTAATTCTGTGACATGTTTTGTTTGTTTTTTCGTCATTTTTAGTTGTTGCGCTTAGTAAGTTTTTCTAGTGTAATGCAGTGTTTCATTGTGGGGGGAAGAATATAACCTGTATTTATCTGGAGTGCCATGACCGAAAAAGTTTGTTCAGGACACCAGTTTTTGTGAAAATTGAAATCCTCTTTCTCACATGAATTACGAGGTAGATTTCTGTCTTTCAGACTTGCAACATACCTCCTACTTGTGAAATGTTATTTGATTTGAGCGTGGTCAAAAATGCCTAAAAATGTCTTGCTCTAGTGACCAAGTAAAAGAAAGCGTTCGCTGTTGCAATCAACTTGGTTCAACTTTGTTGAGTTGTGTTGAAGAGAAGTAACAGACTTGGACATGTCTTCCGATCTTCTGATTTCGAAATTTGTATAGATTGTGTTTTTTAGATTGAGTCTTGTTACCCAGGTTCTTGTTTTGTCATGAACGATATGCTTGCACAATGATGCGAGTTCGCTGAGCATTTTGTTCGCTAATGTTCTGTGCAATCTGCCTTGGAATCCGCCGTTGACTGATGTGCGTGGTGTGTTTCTTCTTTAAGATAATCAACTTTTCATCAGTTTTGAAGTATGTTGTTTTCGAGGAGAGGGACCATCTCCAATAGAGTTTACAAAAAACGCTTGGTATTCTCAGCTAAACAGATAAATTTTCGTGCTACTGCAACTACACCCAACTAATTTCAATGTTGAAAAGGTCAATTTTATAAGAATTTGATAACGTTTCAAAATCAATTGCGTTATGAACTAATAAGCTAATAAGAAATGTATACAAAAAATAGCTGCATCTTTGTAATGCTACCAGAAAAAACCTGATTACCCGCTGACAGACTTTCGACTCAGAAAGTATTTTTACTGCGTTCTATGGGAGAAGGTCCCTTTGATCAGCTTTTTTTGGTTTGCTTATTTACAAACTATTGCGAGTTGAACGGGCATAATCTTGTTTTGCTATAAATGTAATGGATTGCCGGAAACGTTAGTCTCCATTGTTTGTATTACATTTATTGCTTCGACATGTTTACTGAAATAGTACTATTCATCCCACAAAACGATGACCCTCTTTTTGTTTTGACACCAATCTAAAATTCCCTGATGAAAAAGGACAA
>JAOBRC010446789.1:0-11999 GCA_027575255.1 Scolionema suvaense
TGACTGATCTGTTCAAATTTAAAGAATTTGTAAATATGTTTGTCTATATAGGGAAGCAAACAGTAACAATTCTTGTTAGCAAAATTCTAAGGCCCTTTTTAGAAGGGGGAGTCTTCACAGTACGGAGGCTTGGGACCTTAGAGTACAGGTAGTGCGATTGTTAGCGTATGAAAGCCATGTTTAAGTTTAAAAAGCACAGCTTGTTACTCAAGTTTCTGCCGTCATTTCGAAACCTATCAAAATGAACCCATCAAGCAGCATAATCGTTCGGCACATTGTCCTTAGTTCTTGTCTGCTCTTTTAACGACATACTCTTTTTAAGACAGAAAAATTGAAGAGAAAGGTTTCCTCAGAAGGCGTACTTTATGTATTGAAGCCACTTTTCAACCTGAGTTTCAAATGTTTTCAAAAATTGATCCGAAGAATAAGTACATTCGTAACGTTGGGTAGTAATTTTGGGCTACCGAGGAACTACTCAACATAAAATTTTCCGTCGAAACAACGACAACGAAATGCTCTTTTTGGAGGCTGGATTGCTCTTCATATATACGCATGCAATGCATCCCTTTTCACCTAAAAGGAGAAATAAAAGTTTTTAGTAAAGTTATTGAAGACAATTTTATGTTCTGCTGAGATCTGTCTACTGAACGATCTACCTTAAGGGAAGAAATTTTCACGAGAAGAAAATTTCGCGGATTTCCCGGTTTTGGGGGGAATCCGCGAAATTAAATTCCTTTTTGTACCTCCAAAAAAGCTCAACCGCAAAAATTGATTCTCGCGAAATATATCCACCATTGAACCACGAAAATAAATTCCGCAAAAAATATAGCAAAATTCTGAAAATCTTGAAAATAATGCATTCTTTATCAATTTCCTCTGAACAAAGATTGACTATCTATTACAATGACAAGCACAGCATGCTAAAATGTTATTTTGATTAGGAAATAACTTCCCAAAATTTATGAAAAGTTTTCAGCCACGAAAATTTATTCTTGCGAAATGCTGTGTTTACCACGGACTGCGAAAATTAATTCCCGTGAAGGAAATATCCGAAAATTCTGAAAGCGAAAATTAACTACTGCGAAAATTTCTTCCCTTTTTGTCTGATATTGTCTATAAGAGTGTTGAAACTGGCCGAAAATAAATAACAGCAAGTGTGTACGTTAAAAATTAGGTCTAATGATAACCTGAAATAGATTTTGCCGTTGTGGTAACCTTATTATCGCGTGGCTATATTCTTGGCTTTTCAGAACTTCGGTCAAAGTAAATCCGTTCTTTTGCTACTTGTTACCTTGTTTGACAATATTATTTCCATGTCCACAGCATCGTCCTTGGAGTGGGAAATGAAGTTCCTTTGTATTTTAGCCCAGAGAAGGCTCAAATTACGAATTTTTTTGCCGATTACAGCTGCGTGTTCCTAAACAGAATCCATAAACCTCCCTGATGTTTCTCAAAATCAGGTACTTGGTACGGTCACAGAAGACAGGAGCGTCGCCAGAGGGTGGTTCAGAAAACCAACTTTCACTAGAGCCATGGTCTTTAAATTTGGACCACGTGTTTTTGCCCATTAATGAAGTAGACGTTCCAAATTTTGGTCCCATAGGTGCTCTGTTCTGCCAATTACACGCATTTGAAATTTGCAGACCAGCAATCAAGTTTTCCATTGGAACGAATACAAAAAATTTCAGTTTGGCGAAAAATGCTTGGCATGGGAATTTCTGGCAAAAAGTGATGTATTAGCCCTACAGTATAGGGTTGGGGGGGGGACGGATTCCGCGCCCTGGTACTTTGGTATGTAGTAAAAAAACCCGCAAGTGTTTACCTTGACTCATTCCCAAGATGTAACAAAGTTGTGACAGGCAACAGATGTAAAATAGGGCAAACACAATGGTTTTCCAATGCAGACCATACTTTTTAGTTTCTAATCTCTGGTAATTCGCTGCGACTATTAGGTAAGTGATTTTCTAATCGCCAATTTACTCTTAAAAGTTTACATCGTGGTCTGTGTCTAATTTTCCCGGTTTCGGGAATTCCCCCCACCCGATTTTTCCTGATTTTCCCCAGTTAAGTTCAATTTTTTTGTCAGAGGTACCATGGCTTATAATTTATTCTGACATCAGCTAAAAGGCTCCGAAAACAATTTGAGCCGAGCAAATAGTACACTGTCAATATATCTTATAGAAAAACAAGTTAAAATTCGATAATTTTAGGTCATCACAAATTTATGTCCGTTTAAATGTAAAACTTTAGCAATTTTGACAAAAAAGTGATTATCACATGTTAATTTATGCTGACATAAGAAAAACGTACTTTATTATTAGTATTAATTATCTTGCTGCCATTTTGCTTGTAATAGGCAAGTGTATATGTCCACCGAATTTCATCAATTGATATTAAGTAGTTTGGTAGTTACACAGTCCATCTTCAAAAAGCCCATATACTGCAGGGGCAAGGCCGCAAACGTTGCATTTTCATAGCAACGCTGGTAAGAAAATATTACACTTTCCGAAATTATGTATGGAAAGTATGGAAAAAATTCGGACTTTATCCCTGTTTTTTGGACCCCCAACAGCATGAATTTATTCAAAAGAGACGTTTTCTGAACGAACTCATTGAAAGCAATCATTTAAGCCCAAATTATTGAAGTCTGTTGAAAAGAAGTGAAATAGGAGCCAGAAAAACAGAACATGTAGCAAAAAATGACATTACACCCTGTCATAAAATTGCCACGTGACACCCTCCTGTTATAGGTACGAAGAACAAATTTGCACCAAAAGATGTGGAAGTAAATTCTGTTAACACCTGCAAAATTTTGCGGCAATAGCTTTAGCTGTTTTTTTCGCAGTAAAAAAATCTTAGACCTGGAGGGGGTGGAACCATTGTTACATTAACCGTTAGTCTAATATCACGAGGTATACAGTACTGAACGCGTGATCATCTCTAACATAAAATTGTTTACTTTACAAGCGAATTATCTATCGGTTTGTTTGTAATTTGTCGGCAAAATTGAGGCTAGTCTTCTTATAAAATTGTTCTTCTTAATAAATAATCATTTTAGCAAAACTTTGGATGGGGACTGAACTCTAATCGGCATTTCTTTACATGTCTCTCTCCTACCCTATAATCATTGCTAAAATACCTTCGCCAAACTGATTTTGGCGAACATTTGTTGGCAATGATTGTAGATACATCTTTCCTTGAATGAAATGCTTCAATGTGCAAAAAAATCTGTGCAGAACTCGCCAAGATAGGGCCGATCCGGCAGGGCATTCAGGAGCGGAACTATGGGAGGACCGGGGGTACCAACCCCCCTCACTTTGCACTAGCCACAGGCTTTTTTCTATTCCTCTCTGCAAAGCAGCAAGAATATGTTTATCCCTTTTTTCACCTCAAGTCCCACAGTGTCTGCTGTTCGCATATCGTCAGCAATTTACTGTGGAGCATCGACGAAATTCTGACTTCTACTTGTGCACGTCCAAAAGTGGCGTCACTTTGTGGTGATGCTCGAGAATTTTAAACAATGTCATCAAATATTGTAGTACTGATATGTCGAATAATCATGGTAAACCATAACTGTGCAAAATGGTGGGCCTCTGGGATGATTCAGTAAAAAACTAGTGAGCAGTGGGTCATATTGACCCCGCCCCTGGCAAACAGGGTACACGATGGTAGGTACAGACAGGGTTAAAACACAACCTGTGTGCTAAACCTTTAGCACGTAGTAGGAGGTAAACGAACAATACCGTAATGCCTCGAATAAGCGCCCCCTGAATAAGCGCTCACTGTAGAAGTGGAATTAGTGAATTAGCGTCCCTATCAAATAAGCACCCACCCTTGAAATAAGCGCCCATCCTTCGACCTTCAGAAAGGGGTGCTTATTCGAATTTTTGACAAAAATGTAATTGCAAAGTAATTCAGGAAGTAATCTTGAATAAACAAAATGACTTGTTTTGCCTTTTCGTCATATTTTGGTCTTTTTCATCGTGATAACATGGGAACCTTTTTTGTTTCTTAGGTAACTTCTGCATTTATTAATTACATAAGCGCCCCCTCCCCTCAAATAAGCGCCCACCCTGGATCCTTAAAAATCAAATAAACGGCCAGGCGCTTATTCGGGGTATAACAGTCTAGGACCAGGGAGAAGGGGAGAAGGAGGTGGAGAGAGCGATCCAGCTGCTATGGAATTCAATAAAGAAAGGCTAGACTCGTGAAACTCTTCTGTATATACCTTAAGGGGAGAAATTTTCGCGGGAATTATGTTTCGCGGTCAATACTAAACAGAGCATTTCGCGGAAATAAGTTTTCACAGGTGAACACTTTTTATAAAGTTTTGGGAAGTTATTTCCACATCAAAATAACATCTTAGCATGCTGTACTTGTCACTCGAAGAGGTAGGAAATTTTAACCCTATTTGCACTGGGCTCTTGGACAGTAATTTCGTCACTGATGTGGGGGGCTAAAACTACCACCAACCCTAATTTCTGAACAAAGAATGGTGAAAGTGTACAATTTGGCACAAAGGTGCAGGAACATGTGCAGTTTTAGAAAATAACCTAAGAGTTTGCTAAAAAGTTCAAGTTTTGCCGACGTCAGCAAAAATTTCCACCTATCTACGCGAAATTTCGAAAACATTGCCCAAAATTTTACAGGACCATAAAATCTGAGCCACTAAAGCATTTTTCTTCAAATTTGTTTTACATTTCTCTAAATACTGATTACATTCTATTAGCATAGGCTATCCCCGCAGTTTTGGCCATGTTCATAGCATTTTTAGCAAGGGGAAGTCAAATTTTGAGTAAAAATTGGCCCAGGTACCTACCAAAATGTCCCCAAAAAACCATCCCCAGTCAATGTAGGGTTAAGGTTTTGCCGTCCAGGAAATATCGCAAAAAAAGTTTGCCCGGAGGATTACTTTTATAGGGTTAACTCAGAGGTATAAATCGATAAAGGATGCATTGTTTTAAAGCTTTTCGGAATTTTTTCTATATTTTCGGGGAACTTATTTTCATGATTCAATGCCGGATAAAATTTTGCGGGAATTAAGTTCGCGGTTGAGCATTTCCGAAGGTAGAAAAAGGAATTCAATTTCGCAGATTTGCCCAAAAACCGAGAAATCCGCGAAATTTTCTTCCCACGAAAATTTTTCCCCTTTACATCGTTTGCTGTGTCTACCTCTACTGGTTGTTCTGCGCGTTTGTTTAGTTTGCTCATAATCAGTATGCACACCTCTATCACCTCTATTCATTATACTCACCGTGAGTCGACTGTTTTGCTTCAGGACAAACGCACACAAACATGGTCGTCGTCTGGAAAAAAAATTGTCAGCGTGGACAAATTTGTCATTAGCAGTAGATAGCATTTACAAATGAATTGGTGTATAGGGTTATGATAGAAGTATGCTGATTGGTTTAGTTCGAGTTTATTGATGCAGAAGAAGTGCTCACAAGGTGTGAATGGTTTCTGCAGAACGTTGAGATTCTGCTCGAATTCAGATTTGAAACTATTTTTCATTTAGCCCATCGGTGGCAATCCCAAACTAATATTTAAGGTCAAAATCACGTCTAAAGTGCCCATCACCTACACTCTTTTTTTGTAAGAATCAGTAAAGATTATCAGTTGCTCGAGTTGTTCTTGACTTTTGTTTTGTCGGGTGTTTGTTTGACCATAGTCAGATAAAAGTTTCGCCTATTGTTCTGCATCAGAAATTATAAGTTTGTTTGTTCGAAAATTGTTCTGGTCTTACAAAATTGGGGCGTATTCTTCTGATCACATAGTATTCCATAGGACGCCTTGAAGCAAGTTCTCATTGCCCTTTTTTTTATAAGAACCAGTATATATGTGCTGAGGATCGCTGCTCCTAATTTTTTTCTGGCCTTATTTGTTCTTAATTTGTTCGAATGTCACACGACAATACTGGCTTGAAGCTTTCCCATCTCTAAAGAACATTGAAGCCTTTGTCCGAGAAGGTACGTTCTGATATACAAAAAAAAAACGTTACACGTTTTTTTTCATATTTCAGAACGTACCCTCTCGGACAAAGGCTTCAATGTTCTTAACTTCGGTCAGAATTAAGCCTAAAAATATTCTTAACTTGTTCTTAGGTAATCTGTACGGAAAATCTCTATTGTTACCAAATATCGTGGTTTTGGCACTCCAGTCGACAGAAAATTAGCCCAGACCTAAAAAATATGACACTTGACCGCTAAACAGTGGGTCTATTGTAGTGAAATCCATAGAAAATTCTACTTTTGCAGACAATTTTTTCTGATCGAAGCCATAGTGCTCTTAGCATGTTCTTAACTTTGACTTTTTCGAATTTAAGCCTTGGCTACGTTCTTATAAACGTTGTTCGTATAAAAAAGTGTATTGTTTTCTTTGTAAACGACCCATCTATCAAAACAAAAAGTATTGTTATCTAAATTCTTCCTAATAACGCTTTAGCTTTATCATAAATTTTTAATCATTTTGACAGTTGCTGTTCATAACTGCAGTTATGAAACTCAGCCTGGGTTTGATCTTAACCCTGTTTAGGGAGGGGGGTTCCAAACCCCCATTTAGGAGCGATCGGGAAGCCCAAATGACATGAAATTTTGCATGGGTAATTCATAGGCATTCAACGTTCTAGAAAACATCCACTGGATTCACTGTCTTTGCTCAGTTTGCCTCAAATTGACAAGGAAGGAAGCCTACCATCCGCGTGCTGTATGAGCCGGCTCAAAATTCCTGTGTGAAGTACAATGGAGCAGTGTCAGACCACTCCGAGAAAATTTTCATAACTTTTGAACTGCTACTTCAAACAAGTTCAAACGTGGACGAAGGATAAATGTTCAAAGCCACTCGGAATTAGACACATGTGTGAAGCCGTTCAAAAGTTATCGAAAAATTGCGGAGGGGGGGGGGGTAAATATACCTCCCCCCTATATAGGGTTAATTATTGTTCATTTTTGGGCAAAATATAAAAGAGTGAAACTTCTCTATTGATGTCAGCAAAAAGCAACACCTTTTTCCATACTACAAGAACAAAGTATACAATTAGCTGCGCCCATGTATTCGTCTTCTTAATACGCTTTGTTTATAAGAACGTGCGTCCCGAAGGCTTCAATGTTCTTAACTTATGTCAGAATTAAGCCTTATCGCTACCAAATATCATGATTTTGGTACTCAATCGACAGAAAATCAGCCCTGACCGGCAAAACACAACCTGACTTCTAAACTGTAAACCGTAACTCTCTTACAATGAAATCTATAGATAATATTAATTTTATAGAACAATATTTTCCCTATGGAAGCCTTACTGTTCTTAGCATGTTCTAAACTTTTCGCTCTTCAAAGCCTTACGTTCTTATAAACTTTGTTCTTATAGCAAAAGAAAAAACATACAAGAGCAATTTAGCAAAAACACGAACCTGAATATTGAAAACAATCTGATGACAATCCCAGGCTGAGCTTCATCGCAAAAATAAAAAGCAATAATAAAACAGGATTTTACAGCGAAGACGTTCGAATTTTCTAGTAAAACTATGTTTTTATGAGGTGTTAAGTCAAATATCCATTTTTTATGGATAGGTTCTTAAAAGCAAGTTAAAGACAAATAAGGCTGAAAATCAGAAAACAAAATTAGAACAACGAGCCTCAACTCAGAAAGTACCACACAACAGTTTATACTTGATCAGAACATGAAGATACCGAATTACACTACAATTGTATGAATTTGTTAGCCATCGTGAGGAATATGGGTTAGACAGTGTTCATGAATCAAAGTTATTGTGGAGATGATGGTTACAGTATCAGGAAGGAGAATGGACATGCTTCTTTTTATCAACGTGGTGTTCATTGGAATCTTAACGAAACGAGCAGGTAGGTTACGCTTTGGTTCGCTGGTCAGCAGATAATCAAGATATATTTTCATAAGAGGCTTTCATGAAATATGACAGTAAGTGGCGAAGTTGTGTTTTAAACTGCCCTTTGTTGGGTTCAAAAATAGAAAGGTGTCATCACAGATACTTGCTAAAATAGCATTCATAAATTGCAAGAGTTAAAGCGACCCCTTTACACTTTCAGCGCTAATTTTGCACGAAAAATCAAAATATAAAGGCCTACCCCAAATGTACGTTAAACATAGGTTCTAACAATAGGGTGGAATTTTGGCGCGTCATAGCCCATGATGGTTGAAATTAAACAGTCAAGGTTGAGAGCTTTAATGAAACTAACAACAATTCTACTTCGATTGAAACTTAATTTGAATTTTTAGCTAAAGCGGTTCAGAAATTGTGGTCTGATAAATTTTCCAAAATGATGAAAATTTTCGGATGAATTTTCCGAACGTTGTGGAGTCTAAGTGACAAATTGCACTTTTGAATAATTCTTCCTGGAGCGTGGCAGGAAGCTATCTATCTACAGACTACTCTAAGGTGGTTCATTTTTGCGGAATTAGTTGATGATTTTAACCCTTCGTCGGTAACACCCGCCCGTCGGAAATTTTTTTCTAGGCGCGTGCGGCGCAGCTGCACTGATTCGCATGTTACAAAAATCCTTTTGGGCACCTTTTAGTGCAAAAATCGCTATCCTACCATCTTTGGTACTGGAAATATGGACCCATGTCTGAGGGGCACTTTTCAGCAATCTGATTGGCTGAGAGTTTTTTCGTCAATATCTCCTGTTCTACAGCATCAACCATCTTATAACTTGGCAGAAACATTGTGCCTAATAGCCTCAATGTGCCTGCAAAGTTTGGAGATGTTTTAAATTACATGGACTATTTTACAGACCAGAAAAGGTACCAAAAATCTTTTTTTAATTTACTGACCGGTCTGTAAAATACCCTTGCCGACCCTCTTTTGCCCCAAAATTTGGAATACTGAATAAACTTGGTAATCTATATCCACCTGCCACGTTTCATGTGTATTGGAATGCAGGAAGTTTCAAAATTACCCTAGCCAATTTGTCCTCCACAGAGAGCCCTTATACCTTTCATCTATAGCATGGTAGTGTCCAGTCACCCTTTCCGGCCCTTTAAACAAACAACTGGACACCCAAATTTGACCCAAATTAGCATGCAGCCTTGTATTAGATCCCTTTTGGTGTGTACCAAAAATTATCCTTATAGCTGTTAAGAAAGTATGATTTCTGAGGGGGAGGGGGGTGGTTCGAAGGGTTAACTAAGCTAATCTTTGCGTATTGGTGTACTTTTCGCAAATTATGCGAAAACAAATCAAATGCGCCATTCGCAAAAATTAGTTCTGCAAAAGCAATCAAAATTCACATAAACAAAAGAGGTGATCAGAGGAAGGAAAGACAGGCAAATATGGTCACTGTTTCAGTCCCTGAATTTTCACAAACACTTGTCCTAACTACTCCATTCGTAAAAAGTAATTCCGCAAAATCCATCAATGTATGGGGTTCGCAGCAAGTAGTTCAGAAAAATATTTCGGATTTGTTCCTCCAGTCGCAAAAAGTAGTTCCGGAAAATTTAATTTCGCAAAAATTGATTACCTTAGGGTAGTCAAAGTTTTGTTTAAACGGTCAAAATGTTAAGGCTATCTTACTTGAGATCAAGTCGAGGTATTTAAACCTCCCTGCTGAGATCGAGTAATTTAAAAAGGTTATTGGAAATTAAGTTGTAAATGTATAAACTTAGTTATAGCTCTTTACTCTAAAACGCTATTCACAAGGTTATCGCCAATAAAATATTTGTTCTTCAATCATGGACAAAGTGCTAGGCGCTAAAACCATTTTGTTTCAGGTAAAAAGAAATGGGCGTTGAAGACTTTGCATTGAAATGTGGTAATACAACATTACAGTCTCTAACATTTTAGCGTTCTTGACATCAGAAGGAGCAGTCCCAGGCCCTACGCCACCGGGGGGCTAGGGAGCCATAGCTCCCGCACTTTTTTGACAACTAATTTTTATTTGGTAGCAATATTTAAAACTTTATGAATAAAAGATACTCCTGAATTTTAGCCTCCTACTTTAAATTTCGTGTCGTAGGGCCTGAGTCCAGAAACAAAGGGAACGTATCACATGAGAATTATCGATGAACAATACGTTCTATGCTCATAATGCATCACAAGCATCAGCTGCCTTTTTCTGGTGGGACTCGAAACATTTGACTGCTTTTTCGGTCCGCATAGCTTGCCTAATCGTAATCGTTATTTGTTTCAGAATGCGACCAACAATTCTTCGGTAAAATTGTCGTGAAAGGTTTAAATGGTGGCAAGAAAAGCTCCGTGTCAAACGTAGAAGATAAAGTTTTAGCCACGCAAGACAGCACCCACTTGAGCGCGAATGGAGACGTTTTTCGTGTCCATCAACCAGGTATCGACAGATCTGGCGGGCCTGGCTCGGTATCATTCGAATCAATGCGAATGCCAGGATATTTTCTACGTCATCAAGCCAAATATAATAACTATAAGATGATGCTTGATAAATATGCAAACAACGATCAGGAGTTTGGTAAGTGAATGTATAATAACCCTAGTTGTACAGGGCCTCTGACATACCCTATCATCACAAATACACAGGGACATTTGCAGTTTTAGAAAATGGACCAAAAGTCTACCAAAAGGCCCAATTTCTGCTTATGTAAGCAAAAATTTCAAAAAAATGTGTTTTAAAGTTGGCCGGATCATAAAGTTTGAACGTCTAACGCCTCTCTTTTTCTAATTTGCATTTTCAAGTGCTGTAATTAATGATTACTTTCTATAAGAAAAGAGTATTCTCACAGTTTTTGTTATACTCAACAATTTTAGCAGCTGAAAGTTAAAATTTGGGTCGAAATTGGTCCAGGTACCTGCAAGAATGTCACCGAAATACTGGTAAGATAAAAAAAAGTCCGAACAGCTCTTATCTTGCTTAATAGCCTATAAAGTTATGTCAAAACTAATGAAGTTAAACTCTTTAGCGCTGGACATATCCTTAAAAGCTTACCAGGGTCAGGATTTTACACCCCCCCTCCCGCCATCTCCCACAACCTCCATTTCAAAATGACTAATATCGATTTTTTCTGTCGGTTCTTTCCAAACGAGTAAACAAACATAATATCTTAGGAAAATTTTAACAGTAATCATATTTTTTTGACAATTACTTTTCCAACCGTAATTATTAACACCCCCAATACCCCATGGGTATTACAAAGCACCTGAAAAAACCACGTGACACTGCAGACACAGCAACGTCACAAAAAAGTATTAAAAAGAACAGACCACGCACATAGAAACAACAAGCCTTGCACGAAGAATGCGAAATTTTCCTTGATCCAGAAGAGGTGACATTTTGCTCTCCCATGTGCTAGAAAATTTTAGATAACTGCTGGATGATTATCAGCTTCTAATTATATTTCTATGTAATCCCTGACTAAAGTAAAATAGGGTCATTTATGGAAAAGAGAATTTTAGTGAAGATTTTAAAGACTTGAGTATTTTAGTCAAGTTGGCTGCTCATTTATTAAATTGTTGCGATCGAAAAAATGCAGTGATAACCGAAACATTTTGTCAAAATACTCGGGGGAAGATAGTTAGGATTCGGCATATTGTTTTGGAGACAGTATGAGCTCTGAGTATTCTGTAACAGTGCTGTAGCTGTATATTATAGTTTATTGACTGTTTTTTTTTAACCGCTAAATGTCACTATACATACAGCTCACACCATACTGGAATAATAAAGGAATCACCCTAAAACTTACCACAGGAATATTAAAAGATCCGCCAATTAAGTCGTTTTGCTAAACTAAAACTAACCCAACTTTGTTCTGTTTTCCCTCTAGCCTCAGAAGCAACATTTATCGTTAATCCCCGATCGGGCATCGAAGGGGCCGACATGTTCGAGTTGCAAGACAAACCTGGTTGGTACATGTGCGTCCGAAAACATCACATAGCTGATTCAGCACTACGTGTTGTAAAAGATAATGGTAGCCCTGATATTTTGTCGAGATGTTCGTTCTTCATCCAAGAAATTCCTGGCAAGTTTGTTCCTGGAGAGTTAAGACAATCAATTCAGTCGGC
>JAOBRC010446900.1:0-11999 GCA_027575255.1 Scolionema suvaense
CCCAGTATGAGTTTTCTCATCTGCAAAAGAAAAGGTATCACATCCCCCAGCCTATTGTACTATGGATAGTACCTCTAAGTTTATTTGTTCTGTCATTTCAATCGCGTGGAGGTTAGTTGGGTGCGTTATTAGGGATGCCACAATAGTTTTTGAATTGGGAGCTTATGCCCCACTTCTCTGGGGGCGGGGTGTGCAAAACTATGCATCTGCTATGAAGCAGTTAACAAGAGGGGGAAAACTGATATTTTTCAAGTTCAATGAGCTCAGTCCCCCACAGTTTCTTTCTGTACTAGTGGCACATCTCTTGAAAGGTCATAACAGGGTCTTCAGTACAGTGTTAGCATTTTCTTTTGGCTGGATGAAAAGTTGTAAGCAATTGTTACTTGGAATATTCTGAATGCTGGATAAATGTTCAGAATTTCTTGATTGTGAGCCTATAAGTCAAGAATAGGTAAAAACAGTGAAAAAGGTTGTGCGGTCATTACATGCACATGGAGCCAAAGTGCACTTAATCGTTGCACACTACCTTTTTTCTGGAAAGAACGATGCATCTAGTAAGGAGAACTGTTATAGAATGTTCCTTTACTCTGGGGTCTAAATATCGTTCCATATTAGTTTGAAAATATCTTCCCGCATAAATATAACAAAGTTCGGTCTACTGCATGAAAAGTTGATATTTCAGAAATTTTTATACTGGTCAACTTAACAGCTTGTGGTGTGCCTGATGATACTGTGACAACAGCTCAGATACATGAATCTTTTGCCAGAAAGGCTACTGAGTAGAAATGCACTATGTTTTCGTGAACACTATTCTTATATAAAGTGTCAATGGCGATTTTGCAGAAGTGCCCAATGATTAGGTGTGCACAATGATTGGGTGCACTGACCATACAATATCTAGTTCAGAAGTTATCATCTGAACTGACGTGACAAATGGTGTCATTACCATCAAGTTGTTTCGTATTTAAATGTAGATGCTTGCAGTTTTTCATTCAGCGTGTCCGTTATGCTGCTATAGGTTTATTCTGGAAAATTCTCGAAAATGTCTTGAAAATCTTGGAAGTGTTTTTTGTTTCTTGCAAGTCATAACACGTTCAAATGCACTTGCTGGCAGTACTAATACATGACTGATGACTCTTTTCTATATCTCGAAAAATGCTTTACTTCAATATTTTCAGAGACGTTCTCAGGCTAAAAGCTTCCAAAGTTTTTTGGTATTGTTTGTTGGACTCCTGCTTTGGCGGAAGAGTCCTATAAATTTAGATCTGTCTGTCCGTCTGACCTTCCATCACCGACACATTTTCGCGGAAACCACTCGATGAATTTTTCTGAAATTCGGTCTGAAGGTCACAATCTGTAATTGAAGAAAAGTGATGGAGCCGGAATTTTGAAAAATATTTTTGTTTTTATTTCAGGTGGCAATTTATGCCCAAAAATGGCCAAAGTTTTTAGGGTTTTTCAAAAATATTTCAAAATCGATTTGTTATTTATTTTATGGCTTTTGGTATGAAACTACTGGACAAGTGCAGTTATACTGTGGACCACGTGTAATATCTGGGAAAACTCTTGTTTGACTTGCAGGTGGCAATTTATATGCGTCCAAAAATGGCTTTTTAATGGTTTTTCCAAATTATGTCAAAAACTGTTCATTTGAATGTTGTCGTTTTTGGTGTGAATATTAAGGACAACTCTACACATTTTTTGAACCATATACCATGTCTCCTGAAGATATCGTTTGGCTTACAGGTGACAATTTATATCCAAAAATGGCGATTTTCAGGATTTTTTCCAATTATGTCATGAACAGTTTATCTGTTGATTGTTACTTTTGGTGTGAATATTTTAGGCAACTCTGCGCCTGTTATGAACCATGTGCCATGTCTCCGGAATCTCTCGCTTGGCTTTTCTGCGGCAATTTATGTCCAAAAATGTCATTTGTCATGGTTTTTCCCAGTGAAAAACAATTCATCCGATTTTTGTAGTTTTTGGTGTAGGTATTAGGGGCAACTCTGTGAATGTTTTGAACCATCTGGCATGTCTCCTGAAGATCTCATTTTGCTTGTGGGTGGCAATTTATGTCCGAAAATAGCAATTTTCATGTTTTTTCCAAGTATTTCATGAATGGTCAATCTGTTGATTGTTATTTTTAGTGTGAACATTTGAGAAAACTCTTCGAATGTTATGAACCGTTTACCATGATTCCAGAAAATCTCGTTTGGCCTGCAGGTGGCAAGTTATGTTCAAAATGGCGATTTTTCAGGGTGTTTTCCAAGTATGTTATAAATGGTTCATCTGTTTTTGTGTTATTTTTGTTGCGATTCTGTGGGGTAAGCCTGTGTATACTATGAACCATGTGCCATGTATCTGGAGAAAGTCTTATTAGGCTTGTGCGTGGTAAGTTATGTCCGAAAGTTGCTATTTCATGGGTTTTTCCCAATATGTCAAAAGTGGTCCATCCGTTTTTTGTTGTTTTTGGGGTGGATCTTTGGGACATCATACTTTATGCTGTGATCCATACCTTACATCTTGGATGTTGTTCAGCATATGGGTTGCAATTTATGCCAAAATTTGCTATTTTCAGGGTTTTTTCAAAATAATTCAAGAACTTCATCTGTTGTTTGTTATTTGCGGAGTGAATCGTATCGCTTATGCTTTGTTTTTTCTTACGTTAAGATTCTCAATTAAGTTTCGAGGAGTCCACTAATTATATGACTTGTTTATCTGATTTTATTAATTACATTCAGCAATCTGCTCATTATGATGAAAACTCATCTTAGTGTACCTACAAAGCCTGCTTTCAGCCTCTGCTTGAATCGTGTTCTGCTCATTTAAGCGGCAAAACTTAGTTATTTGCAGTTTTTGTCAGTGATCGCTACGATAACGTCATAATTAGTCATTAATTATCATGTGTAATACTTTGTTTTTTGGTAGAGTTGGTATACCCCTCACTTCGTAATTAGCAATTACAGAAATGCTTCACCAGCAGGCAGGTGAAGGGCATTTTGTTTGTTGTTTTGAAACAGGCTAGGTATACCAGGCTTTTGTTTCTAGTCGTCATCTGCTTGATATTTGATTTGCGAAGTTTAATTTTGTTTACGTATTGTTTTCATCTTGTAGGGTATTGACCAGAACGGTTGCAGCCACTTGTGACCTCAATAGCTTCACTTTATCCTGCTTCTGCAACCCGTGGTTTAGTATGTAGTGTGGAACTGAGGATCGCTGTATATGATCTAAAATTGCGATCATTCTGTGATGTGCATGGTTATGATTTAGTGCTTTGCATACCCGTTGCAATGCACCACTCTCAGAAGTATTTTTTTTAACATGCTCTCTCCCTCACCCTACTATGATAAAATTGTTTTGATCTTACACGTCAATTGAGATGGTACATAGTACAGAATGTTCTCCATGTGCATAAATGGAATGGATACATGCCCTTCATAAATGCATTATCCATATATCTGTAAACTGATTTAGATGTACTTTTTACCAATTTATAATGCTGTTGAGTCTTCTTTACGTATGCCATTGTGCTGGTAATCCTCTGTGATTTTGTAATGAAATTGCATTAAGCTACCAATTCTTTTACTCTGTTTAACTTGAAGGTGTTTGTTCTGGATCAAGCCATGGTTAAGGGAGCAGCAAGCAGGTAGGGGGGGGGGGGACCAAAGAGTTAATTATAGGACTTCATTACAATCCTATACAAAACATATTGTACCAAAGGATTTTTTCAGCCAAAATAGAAACATGGTTTTTTAGACTTTGGCCAGGTCAAATTGCTTTGAAAATGTTTTAGGTGTTGAACCACTTTTTTTCTATTATCTTGATGCAGTTTCTAGCAATTTGTGGCAGTGCATTGATTTCCATTCCTCAAAATTAAAGAATCCGAAAACAAGCAGTTTTGTTATACCCTACAGATATCAAAGTAGAAACATGGTATATTTCAACAGTCCCGTTTCTCAGCCATAGGCGGTCCGCTCCCCCTGATTTGCGGCTCTCTACATGTAGAGAAGGTTTGCTTTACTTGTAGTGCAAAGTGTAGAACAACTCTCATGTGTGCCCCAGTATGCTGACCATAACTGTTGGTGTATTAACAGTTGCTTATCCTGTTCAATGGATCAAGGTAACCAAATGCAGATGAACTTTTTAAGGAAGGAGCACTTGGCAGGGCTGCTTTGAAGGTGTCATTGCTGAATCCATGGTGGAGGGTGTGGACACACTTCCGTGTGCTTTTTTCAAATTTTAACTGAGCACTTTAAGAATCAGCATATCTGTATATAACTTGTCTTGTTTTTCTGTGATATTGTTTTTGATTGTGGTTTTTATTGGAAATGTACAAGAAAATATGATTTATTTGAAATGTTAGATGCTTTTTTATTACTAGGGATATTTTTACATGCACGATTTGGTAAATATAATATTTGATTCATACCCAGGCTGCCTTGCAAAAGATTATGAGCTATTTATTAATACACTAGTGATGTTCTGGTGCTTTTTGTTGAGGGCACTTTGGTTGTTGATGCTATATAAGTATATTGTGAGATATTTATTTAAAGATAAATGCATGAAATTCATACACTTCTTGTGAGTCTTTGTCACTGTCCTGTTATACTAAGCGTAGCTGGCACTTAATGCCTAGGCAACAAACAAACTTCTCTGGGCATTGTTTATTTGTAACTTTGACAAGCAGGATTTTGGGGAGACGATGTTAGGAAATGCAGTATGCTGCTCTATTCAGACAAGCAGAATACGCATGGTGCATATTAACAGGTTAGATGCTTGGGAAGAACAATTTGACCTTTTGACCTTTTCTTTCCCTACAGTTTGAATTAAGTGTTATTCTATGAAGCTTTGATGGAATCTTTGCCTGCTTACAGACTACCCAAGAAAGTTAGTTTGTCTCACAGGCTGCTCACTTCAGTACACTAATGCAATTTGCTACGTCAGTGCAAATTCAATACGCTATTGAGCAGACGGCTCTGCCACCTGCTTTCATGATGCACAGATTGCAATAATCAGATTTGAATCTTGGTGGTGTGGATTCCAGCTGTTGCTACGATACATAGCATAATTAGTTGATGTGCCTTTGTCTTGTTTTCATGAGATCTTGGTAATTTTTTACAAAGCTGCATAATATTAGCACCCAATGTTAGCAGACCTCGTAGTAAACGAGTGAAGTGCGCTTGGTCTGCGAACAAGCAGTGGAATCTGCAATCATGAAAATTTGACACAATTATCAGGCTCTAGCCGGCTGGCAACTTAGTGGCTGGAACCAAAAACCGCATACGCAGGTGATAGCCTATACTCTCAGCTCATGCCCGCCGAGGCAATTACTTGTGCTTGTGCTTAGTACTGTTTGTGTTTGTGGCCTAATCTGGCTGAAACGCGTCCATGTCTCCTGTTCAGCCCTTTCAATGACTGTTTCGTAAGAAATGTGGATGAACTGGTATAAGCAAGCATACATTGCATTTTTGATGTGTGTTCCTCTGTATTGGTTACATGTATAAGTTTGCTTGATTGTTTCATTGATTTATTTTTTCCTGTTTGAGGAGTCTGTTTTCCTTCAATACATCGTGTGCTTTGAATGCACGTTGAAACCCTATCATCTTTGGTCACTGAGTTTCTATTCAATTGGTTTTCTATCTGAACTTGCTGTAACTTCTTGAAAGACTTCTGATATGAGATTTCAAGGGGGTAATAGTAAAATGTTTATTGTGAACTTATATGGGAATAGTGGTTAAAATACGAAATTTTTACCGGCGCCATTGCTCAATAAAGCATGAAAGTCAGTTATTTCATGAAAATAACAGTTGTGGTTCTGGAGATATTCGCTCTCAAACAAGCCGTAGAAACGACAAATTTTTTAAATTTGCTGGTGTGAAATTGGAGACCTACAGAGGCTAGTTTGTGAAGCGTATGTCATATCTGCGAAAATCTTGTTCACCTTGGAGGTGGTTGTTTTATGTCCACCAATTGTTTTTTAGGCGTGGTCGTATACATACATTGTTCTTTTCTTTGTCGTTCTAAAATATTTCAAGATATGCTCATTATATTTTTTGGTCATTTTTGGTGTGAATTTGAATAGTAATTGGCTGTCTTGTTATGGATCAAATGTTATATCTGGAAAATATCTTGTTTTTCTTCGGCATGGCTGTTAATGCCCCGAAATGGTCATTTTCTTAGATTGTTGCTATGAGCATAGGCAGACATGCTTGTTGTGTTTATGATAATGATTTAAGGCCATGTTTGGCATTTCACTGTTCTATTGTAAGATTGACATGATGCACGATTTCATTTGCAAGAGTCCGCTAATTCTGCAACCTGTATGGAAACAGATCATCTTCCACTCTTTAATAAGTCAATTTGGTATTGCCCACCCATGTGGATGTTTCATACTCATATTTTTGGAGCATCGTACAAACAAGTTTCAAGAATGAGCTTTGCACATCGTTTGCAAGGATTATGAATCACTTTACGTTGAACTACTTGTTAAGGATGGTAGTGCTGCAGTGCATGATCGCGATATAAGAACTCTTGTTGTTAAAATTTTCAATATTCTAATTTTCGGGACCATACATTTATGAATGATTTATTTCCCAAGCGCCTTTCTATGGATGACATAAGAAATATGCCAGATATAAAGCCTTCCTATCCACATTCCATAAGATAGGGGACTGAGACAATTATATACCGTTGTTAACTTCTTTGGCAAGCACTTTGGCAGAGTTTTTCAAAAGACTTAAAGACCGCTTCGTTAGTGTTTTGCAATTTTTGATTTTAGTCTAAAAGATTTCTCTCACCATATTAGTTGCTATACCATTAACAATCTTATGATCAAGAGCACTTTCTCAGTCCAATAATTCTGATAACTTCCTGTCTACGATGTGGTCCAAATTGTTATTGCTGGAAGACCATTCGGTGAGAGTCTTCAGATTCTGTTTACTTGTTTTGTTATGTTTCCAAAGGAATTACTACTAGAACAAGGCATAGTTACACACTGTTGATGGTAACTATTCTCGAACCTCTAATAGCGACCACTTTTACCGCCAATGTTAGGTTTTCGTTATTGGCATGTGGCCGCTATTTAGAGGTTTTGAGAGTTTGAGTTAGGAAGGGGTTGTGCATTACGAAAATTGAAGACACACATTTAGGATATTTTTGGAAAGTTTGGGTAAAATAAAGCGCTTTTTTCTTACAAAATAATCATTTTTTGAGGATAAAGTGTACGCTCCAGTACTAAAAACATGTTTAAAGGAACTGATTCTCAGTAATTTTTTTAGCATTGCTGCACAGTACAATGCTTTGTCAGCTCACACATCAAATTTCACAGCTGTAGATGCAATAGATATTCCACAACTGGAAATCAAAGTTTTCACTGGTTGAGTGAAAGAATTCATTCTCGGTGCTGAAGTCGTATGTACCTGTTACATTCTCCGAGAAAGATAAGAATGCATGCGCTTGTCCCCTTGTCTACCCCAGCTATCTATGTGTATTAAAGACCCGTTGTACTTGCCAGCTCTTCGAATCAGAAGGCAGCTGTGGCAGACGTTTACTCTTTTTTTATCACATGCTGCATGTTCGCACTTTTCTATAGAACTGCCAATCATAAACCAAAACAAACACTAGCTTTGCCTCGAATTCTGATTAATCACAGGTATATAGCTGCCTCTTTTTCCAGGCGCATAAGCAGGTTACTATCTTATAAAGAAGGCGCACATGCCGACTGTGTGGGTTTGTTTTGGTTTGACGAATACAATCTGTCTTTAATACAAGACTGTTCTTACCGAGTATGCTATTCGGGACACCGACTATTTTGAGCCACAAGAAAAGTATAATTCTCTCTAGGTATGGCTATATGACTATAAAGTCTACTTGAAGAATGGCAGTGCATGTACGATCGGCAAGGAAAAAATTCCGAGCCACTGTACCATATCTCACTGTCCTGGGGGAAGTAGCTTTTAGTTCTGTTGCGTTTCTTGTATCGTAAGCACAGTCATTCTGGGGAAAAAGGTCGTTCATAAGGAGGGGATTTAAACCATTTACTGTCTTGAATATCTCGATGGCAAGTGTTCTTAAGTTACGATCATCAACTGCAACTGTATTGTCCTTATCTAGTAGTTCGGCATATGAGGACTCGCAGTCTGTGTAAACCAAACGCAAAACACGCTCCTGTAGTTTGTTGATGGGATTGTTTAAGGTGCGATTATGAAACATCCAGACTAGAGGAGAGTAACCGAACTGGCTATCAAAAAAGGTTTTCATGCCTAGCCGAAGTTGATCAGTTTGCATGCTAGATGAAACCCTCGCAATTGCAGTTTTTGACCTGCTTTCCTACACAGGCCTTTCACGTGATTGGTAAATTTTAACTTGTTGTCAATCTTTATTCCAAGCAGAGTAACTTCACTCTTTTCATGAATTCTTGCCTCCCCTACATTTAGAGAACGTGACTCGGTCTTGAAACCTAAAAGCAACAGGTGGCACTTGGATTCGTTCAATTTCATCCTATGTCATGTGAAGACTCAACTCTTGGCTTTGCCAGTGACTAAATCTTTGTATGCAGTTTGCTGCCTAGCCTGTAGTGCAAGCTATGTGTTGTTAGAAAATTTATTCCAATCTTATTTAAAGTTATCTTGGAAATCCTGTCCTCGTCTGCAAGGCTTGTGAAATGTGCTTTTGTTGCAGCAGGCCTTAAAGGGAGCCCGAGGTAAATATACTTAATCCCATCTGAATAAGCATAGAAAAATATGTACAAAGATAGTAGTATTTCTACTCTTTAGTAAGTTGTTTTCGAGAAAATTACTCTTTTTCAGCTAGGAATTCCTTGCAACAGTGGAGACAAACCACAATTTTACGTCACAGAACGCCGCTGCAGATCAAAAAATCTTCGCTAATGACAGTAATTAGCGCAATCACAACAGCGACTAAAGCAGAAGCGCGTTAGAATCAATTAACTAGTTTATTACTTTCATGCTGAATGAATTTTCACACCACGAATATTTGTCACAACTTTAGGCGAGGGTGCAAAGCTGAACATAAAAGTTCCTCTGAAATTCGTAAGAATTGATGAAATGACAGAATCGACGGCTCCTGCACCATTTTCATTTTGCTAACATTAGATCTAGGGACACTTGAAAAATTTCCTCGGGTTCCCTTTAAATTCTAAGCACCGGTTTTATGCAATCTAGAATCTGAACCCTAAGGCACTTTGCTGAAGCTACCAGCAAAAGCTCACTAGCATATATGCTGGATACCAGAAAGAGTTATCGGCTACAAAACTCTCCTGATTTTGATTACCGTTGTTAATGTTTATATTCCGGTTGTCACTGTGCATATTAACATGAAGCCCGACAGACGATTTGTGAGTGCTTGAGAAACATGGGGAAAGTGACGGCGAAACAAGTAACATTGTAAATTGCATAAGTGAGAGGAAGATCTTTCCCAGCTCTCATGCGTCCTTACCTTTAGGCTCTTGTACACACTCAACTTCTTAAAGGACGCGTTTGTTTCAGAAGGGCTTAGCTTATAAAACAAAGCTATGGTACTTATACTTGTTGTTTTTATTGATACTTGTTGTTTTTATTGATGAATGCTCTGTTTCTTACTGGAAGTGCACCCTCTTAATAAGGAAGTGCATTAAGTCCAATGAAAAGTGTGATGGACTTGACCAGTGTGGTGATCGTTCTGATGAAAAGACTGACTGTCATACGTAATTATCTCTTGATTCTGTACCTGGCACTGAAAGCTTAGATGAGGACTTGTTTATTGGGATCTTCACTATCAAACATGCTATTTCTTGTTGTTTTGTACATTGGAAAACCCCTTCTGAGATTCTGAGCCTTCTACGAGTTTGGTCCCATTGCTGCTTTGCCGCTGCAGGTTGTGCAATGTTTAAAATCCATGTGTTGGAGCATGCCTAATGCTTATGTTATGGATATTTAAAATTTTGGTCTTCTTTCAGCATATCCACCTAATGCCGAGTCCCTTAGAACTCGCTTTACATCTACCCATAGTATCAAAATAATTTGGTTATATGCAGATTTGTGGAAGACTTGCCATTTTATGGCCATTATGAAGTTCTATGATACTGCTCAAAAATTTGCTGTGCCTAATTGATTTACAAATCAGAAGGCATTCACCAATTTGAAAGGTGGAACCTGGTACACATTTACTGCATAGTAGTGTGAATTACATGGGAAATGGGAACCAGTCACATGCGAGAGTGTACCTTCCACAAATTTTTAGGTCAGTTGTCAGTTGTCTTGTCGTGCAGAGTCATATAATGAATATTATTTTTGGTTTGTTTGATGTGTTATGAAGTTGTGCGAAATCAGGCCTTCGAATTGCTGTCAGTCATCGGTCAATGCCTGACAGATTTCGGCCATTGAACGACAATAGAGTACCTTTCATCGGCGACCAACGAATTTTCAAAGTCAAATTCTCTTATTTGCAGACTTAACTGTTGGAGCCAACGATACCGTAATTATCTGAATGAGTGCTGGGGCGCTCATTTAATGTTCTACATATCAGAAGGGGCGCTCATTTGAGGGGGGGCGCCCGTTCAAGCCGGGGCACTCATTACAAAAGATTCAAAGTAGATACTAGTGATAGTGAACATTTTCCAGACAAAACAAAAGACAACAGTATAGAACTCTGGCTAAAGCTCTATATCTATATCTCCTTTTTCATTCTCGTTCCATGTCTGTAAACTCCCTTATTACAAAAAACAATCTTCTCTTGTTCATCTTTGTTGTAAACTATCTGGGGTGAGCGCCTATGTACACTATACATTACAAATTTCCACATGAGCGCCCCTGTCCTGGTTTGAGGGGGCGCTGATTTAAGCTGGGTGCTCGCTAAATTTCTCAGCTGTTAAGAGGGGCGCTTATTTAAGCCGGGGTGCTCTTTCAGATAATTACGGTATGCAAAACTTATAATCTACTCATATCTATGCCCAAAACAGCAGATTTCACTAAATAGGAATGGTAAAAACGCAACGCAACCACAGTATTCCTAGTTGACACACCAATTAATGTTTGGTTCAGTGAAGGCAGACAAGTCAGCATGTATAAATTTGAAGTTATACTTTGCTTTCTTTTTTACTTGGGTCGGGGAATTTCGCTCGTTTGTATTAATAGCAATAGAATTTACGAATGCTGTTCTCCTTTTTTGAGCTGCCAAGAATGTATTCATGTCTGTTGCCATGTCAATGGCGATGTTCTGCATCTGTAACATATTTATTAGAATTGAATAACTATTTGCTGATGCTAGTATGATGCACCCCAGCAAATATCAAGCAGAAAACATATTGAGAATTGTTCTCTCTCCCTTCCTTCTAACTCAGTACTATAAAACGCTGCACTGCAAGACTAAAGTCAGCTAGTGACTGTGTTGGAGCAATCTTCCATAGCGAGACAGTCATAGACTACACAATCGTAAATAATGCATCTGCATTAAATTTTTGTTCTCTCTTCTGGCTATCCACTGTCTGCTTGCTGCGGCAAGGAGTGTCCGCCTGGAAAAAATTTATGACAGACAGATGGACCAGCACTATTAGTCGTCTGACCTGCCATGCCGAAAAACCATGTGAGGAAGAAACTTGTTTGAGACTTCTCCTAACGGCAAGAACTATAGTTTTAGACAGAATACATAACTATGGTGTTCATTGCACACAAATCTCACTGTGCGAGACGTACGCCCTCCTCCTTCTCTTACAGACGTTTATTCATCTTGCTTCTCGTTTGCTTTTTTCTTCTTGTTCAGTCCATTGCATCAACGGGTCATATCACCCTGTTGAAAGGAGGAGAGTTTAACATTCTCTGGAGTAAGTGCTCCTGTGTTCAACTTAGAACTTCTGTTGATCACAATTCTTGTTGTAATATTTCCGAGCGGTCTGAGAAGGGCCAAACTAGAAACTACTTTCATAAAGAAGACAACTCTTTTTAATCTAGACATGTTTCACTACATCTTGTAGCATCATCAGTAGAACTAAATTAAACTCG
>JAOBRC010447011.1:0-11998 GCA_027575255.1 Scolionema suvaense
AAAGAGTAGGGGTTTGAATTTTCGGGGGGAGGGTTGCCAGGAAAGGGGTGGGAACTGATTTTCTTGGGGGGAGGGGGGGGTGACACCATGGAGGACGCCATGCTGCCCCATCAAAACTGTTGGTTACTTATAGTTATTTACCTGGCTGCCTGTTCCACTAACCCAGTTCTCTCAGCTTCACTTGCTTCCTTGGTCTGTCACCTTTGGCCCTGTTTCTATGTTTGTTTATTTTGTCATAGTACATAAGTATGTTTATTTTGTTGGGCGCATGAAAATGATTTATTATGCATATAGCGCCACGCTGCAACTTAATATTTAAGGAAGGGTGGCGTCAAAAATTAAATTTTGGCAGTGGACGCCTAACTAGCTAGAGCACACCAAAATGTGCCATTTAGTTTTTATTTTACAGCAAAAGCTTGTGTAGTTTTTGAGATATCAAGCCTCAAAGTTTAGTAGCTACCATCTTGCTCTTAACTATGCATGATGTCACTTGTGCACCACTCAAATTATCCAAACTTTGCTTCCAAAATACTCACTATTGAATTGCTTTAGAGTATTTTTTCTTTCATTTGATCATAAAGCAGTATAATATGTCAAAGATCTGTTAGAGAAAATATATGATCTAAGTATATGTAACGAGTTACTAAGAACGTGGTAATGCTTAGCAACGGTACACCAATGACATCATCAAAATCAAGATGGTAGCAATTGAACTTTGAGGCCTGATATCTCCGAAACTACTCAAGCTTCTGTCTCGAAATGACCACCAGTTGTCATGTTTTGATGTGTTCTGTCACATACTAAAATCTCATTTTTGACGTTACCCTTCCTTTAAGTAACTTAACATTAAAGGTGGATTCTCATGTACGTCGTTTGCTCCACAGACAACTATGTGCTACGTGTTGCGTTCATTTGACATGCATGAGAATGCATGAGGTGAAGAGGTGAAGCATAGGCACGAACATAGGCACGTAACAGCACGCAGAGAATGTAAGGATTTCTTTCTTGCGCACATAGGCTACAAGCTTTCCTTTTGTTGTATGTTCCTTTTGTGTTCTATGAAGGAAATATGAACTTTATTAGTCTGGCATTCCAGGTGTTTTAAAAAATTTGCAGCATTTTTGTTTATGACACAGGGTTTCTCAAGGTAGAGGGGGTGGTGCCAAAAATGGTCTCTGTGCACCCCATCAAATGGCCTGCTCTCCCTCAAAGGGGACCCGTCCCCCATGTTTTACCCCTTTTTGGCCTTCTTAGCACTAGTTTTTTCGTATTTACAAGATGTTTTCTGCAGTTTCTAGGTGTGTGGAACCAAATCATTCAAAATTTGCATTATATAATGATTCTGTTCATGCAAGTCCAACTCATGTGTACAAAATCGGTAAGTTTTCATGCAAAAAAGTGCAATTTTCTACCGTTTTGCATGTGTCATGTAGTATGTCCTTTCGATCGACCCTATCAAAAAAGCCCTCCACCCTTGCGTTCAAGGGGTCTCCCCATATGTTGATGGTCGATGCATAGTGTTACATGGGGTATCAACCCCCTTGAATTCAGCTATCCCCGCCTGACTAAGAGATACCCCGCTGAAAATCGGGTATCTGTGAAGCCCCCCTCCCCAATCTTCCGGACCCTGTTAGGGTTTTATCCAGCTGGTAAAACTCAATTTACTTGAGATTTGGAGGTAATCTGGAGCCATTTTTCACAAATATAGAACGTTTCATTATTTTACATAACTGAAACTGTCTTTTAGAGTACAGACTATCGTATACAATGGTAATTATATGTTTTGGAGGACCAGGAAGCAAAATCTTTATTTCTCATGATGCAAAACTGTTGAGGCTAGAGCGGCCTTCAATATAAATGGCTGCTTAAAACCCTGGCCTTTATGTTTTGGAATGCATCTGACGCCCCCTCAGGTTTCTCAAATAGACCCGCACGATCGCGCACGTGCGAGCTGGCACGCTGGCAAAGTCAGAAGACGAGCGCGATTGATCGTGCAAGCAAACAACGATGTTTACTGCAAAATCGCGCAGGGCAGCTTATTTCATTCATTGCTGTATCTGAGAATAGATATAAATGGTATTTGCACTTCCTCCGTCTGGCAAGCTTGCGAATTGAACACCAGCTGCAATCAATTTCGATTGAATAAGCGTTTAGCACGCTATCAATTACCATAATCTGCATGGGCCTGACGTAACAAAAGAATGCCAGTATTTATAGTGAACGATGTTCGACAAAATGTTCATTCTTGTCTCCGTGCGTCGAACATGTCAGCCAAGGGAAAAATGCTTTGGATATGGTGGTCGAAGTCTGATGTAAGATCTGTGCAGCGAATAAAGATGCCCTTTATCACCACCGAGCTGTGAAAAAGTGGATTAAATCACACTAGGCGCTTATGAAAACTTGCGCATGGGCGCTAGCATCGTTATATTATTGCAGTCTCACTATAGATGGATTACTTAAAAATGTCTGGCTCATTGAAAGCGGGATATATTAGCAACTAAAGTACTGAAAGGGTCATCATGCACTCCGGCCGGGTGAAGGATTGATCCCTCGTGTTTGGGGTTCACTGGTTAAAACTGTTGCCTGAGTTCCCTGGAGGCTCAAATTTCTTAAAAAATTAATCGCCGTGACTGTACTTCATTGCGTCAATAATCCATCGCGCGGGAAGCTCTGTTGACATACACTGTCCCTCGTGCGGGCACTAAATTCAAGATGGAGAAGCCTGCCCCCTGTTGACATGTGTGCCACATGCTGTGAAGCTATTTGAGAAAAAAATATGAGTTCGGCATTGTAGAAGCTCTACGTCCCTCCGGTTTGTTTTCAATGTTCAAATGTTATATCAAATGAAAATCTCAACAGACTGTTGTATACAATGATGGCAGCGTTTTTGTTGTTTTTTATTTGAAATGTATGTTTCACCTCAAGTTGGTTTGGTGAAAATATATTGAGCATAGGGGGACTTAAAGCTCAGCAACGCCGTATAACCAAGTTTTCGAATATTCCTTTTGTTTGAAAGCAGCTGGTGGCAATTTGTCTTAAAAAACGGCACTGAATATCATAAGACTTTTTGGGAACTTAGTTAAATCACATCAGAAGCTCTTAAATGAAGCACTATCTGAGCCTCAGCAGTATCGTTAATAAAAGGATCAGCAAGAACTGTTGACATTCTCAACTCAATGAGTGTCTACTGGTCACGCAAATACATTAGCGGGACATTTCCAATATCCTGCTCCTATTTTAACCCCTGTTGCGGGTGGCGCAAACCTTTTACAGGTTAATGAAGTTTCCAAATCATCCTTGAGAGTAGTTTGTCTTATATTTTGTGCGCTCAAAACTGGAATATTGTTTTTCCCTATTTAGTTTGTTGATTGTGACAACTACTTGTTGAATCCTGACACCTTATCTTTCCTCATACGACAAAAGAAGTAAGTTACAGATTTATTCAATGAATTCAGTGCTTTGTAACAGTGCATAGAACACCAGATCTTTGCCACCAGATCATTATGATTATCGTGTATCTGGCATTGCCCTTCACTGAGATCTTATTCGTTACTGTTGGCTAACCGAGCCTCATTTGCACTGAAGTGAAATTTTCTTGCATTATATGCTTTATTATGTGTACATCTGCAGAGTTGCTGAGTTCATATAAATTCTTGGTTTTGCTGCTTGAACCGTTATTTTTGTGAGGTTGTTGTGTTCTTGACGACTTCTGATGTTCAGGGAACAACGGTTTGTTTCGCAATGTTTTTTTGTATGTGGCAGAAAATGTTCACTGATTTGATTGTATCATTGCACAATTGTAGGAACTTGTAGAAGGTACCATGCAAAGTGTACTGTTTATGTCTCAAACTCTGTGAAAAATTTCTTGTCTATCATTTTGGAAAAATTTCACTGCAAGTTGCAAGTTGTATGTGCATGGTTTTAGTATGTAGTAAAAGATAAACAGATTTCAGAATTTCTTTTGACCTTTCATTTAGAACTGTGGTGGCTCCCATGCTACGACTATTTGATGACCAGTCAGGATACTCAAACTATTGGGGTGGAATCGATGAACGGGTAAGTTGCTTTCTAATGTGTAGAAATCACTTTCTTCACGGTGTGCCGAGGTGTTCAACCTCCTATTTTTAATTTAACCCCTCCCCTTGATTTGCACCTAACTACTTAATGCACCATTTTACCGATAATTCTGAAACATGCATGGGCATTCAAATTTTATGGCTAACATCAACCAATGAAAGAAAGGCAAGAAAAAGGAATCAAAGATGTTTTTCAAAAGAGTTCTAACAATGTCGAACAGGAAAAGTGAGCATAGTGGTCCAGATCTGAATACATTCCTATATACATACTGTGATGCTGAACAGAACAGCTGCTGATTTTATTTTTTTTTTATCTTACCTCGCATTTGTAATGTTACGACCCATTATGGTGTACCCCTCATTGAAAGGAGAATTCCTTGTTACGACCCATTATGGTGTAGCCCTCATTGAAAGGAGAATTCCTTGTTACGACCCATTATGGTGTACCCCTCATTGAAAGGAGAATTCTTTGTTACCACCCATTATGGTAACTTTGCAGAATGTCCTAGTACCCTCCCCCTTTGTGAAAAGGTTGGGGGTACATACTGTGTATGTCTCGTTGCTTGTTTGTCAGATAGAGAGCTCTTTCTTGAAAGTGAGATAGGATGTTAGGCCGGGCGTGGTGGTGGGGGGGGGATAGGGTCACCTTTAACCGTAGAAATTGCCATACTGTTTTGCTGGTACTTTTCAATGTGCTGATTTCGAAAATTGCAGGTGAAAGGGGCAGCTTTGGGGCTTTTTCGAAATTTGGACCATGGAAAAATTGGGCCCAACAGATCACTTCGTACTTCAAAAGAAGCAGGATGGTACCACCTGCTTCAAGAAAACGTAGTTCCCCTGAACAAAACCTCATGAAAATTGGTACACCTGTTGAGGACCACAAAGTAAGGTTACATGAACATTTTTGGGTCCAAAGAATATCTAATCTGCAAATTACATGCTTTGAAGTTCGAAATTTCATAAAATTCAGAAAAATTAACTTAAGCAGCTTCTCGTTGTTCAAACAGGTGCTATCTACTTTGCAACAGCATGCTGATCGTCGAAATAAGACAAGTTCTAAAAGAACTACATGTTTGGAATATGCATTAAAGAAATCATGGGCTGGTCAGTACATTTAAAAGAATTACTACGTCAAAAATTCTTGAACAGTGAAATGAAGACTCATTTTGCGCCAACTTCAACGATATTTGGTGAAAACACTGATAATAATGGTTTAAAGTACACTAAAAATGTTGCTGTCTACTTGAGAAAAAAAAATTTACAGATGGTTAGTGAATTTACCCTGACTTGTTAAAGAGACAGGATCCGATAGAAAATTTTAAGATTCTTTGTGCACAGTAACAGCATTGCTGCTAGGACTCTAAATCTTAGGCATTTTGGCCATCAGCACTAGCAAAGGAAAGATATCTTCATCTTGATGCTCAATTCTTGAATTTCGTTATCTAGCCCTGAGTTCAGATCCTGATCAAAACCTTATAGTTTCAATTCACCAAACAGCATCACTGTTAGATGAAGATCGAGTTATAAAACTATGCGACCGGTATTGTGGTTCATTTTGCATTGAATAGAACTGGTTTTGCTCAAATTATTGACATTTATTTTTGGATGCCTATCAGATACTACCCATCTAAATACAGCCTTCATCATATAGAACCTCTACTACCTTGAACGAAGTATATTGGCCACTTTTTTCACTTTGACCAGGCAGTTGGAGCGTTGATCCCGTCTCTCCAGTACGATGTAGAATTAGTCAGAGCTTCTTTGTGCTATGTCTGACAAAAAATGTTTAATAATACTTAATTGCTCAATATTGTTTTGGGAGAGAGGGTGTGTTTAAATATTTTGTTGTAGATTTGGTAAGCAGCGTAAAAAAAGCGTTTCATAAACAAATTAACCAATTGTGTTTTGTTTTGCTCTGGTGTTGCCCCATTGATCTCTAAATGTGAATAAAACTTTCGTAACTTCAGCTGCCATGGATTACCAAAGTATTAGATATGTTTCAAGAGCTTATTGAATGTCATATCTTAGAGCCACAAATTATATAAAAGGACCTTGAACAAGATGTATTTACTGATACTGTCCAATGTGAGGAGGGTGAAATACATAACAGCTGTTTGGCCAAAAGTGAGACATTTTGATTAAAGACTGCTGGGCTTGATTGCATCCGCTGACCAAAAAGGACAGAACCAAAACACAGCAGGCCAAAACAAAAAGAAACTGAAAAAACTTCTGATTAATTCGCTAATGCACAGATATTTTTTTACCGACCAATACATATCTTACGTCGCATGCATTTATAGATTATTCTCCTGCCCCATGATTCCTGATTGCAAGAGCAAGCTTCAATCACAACACGCATAAAAGTTGTAACCAGAAGAGTGGTGGCACCAGTGTTTTGAATCTTGCGCGCGATATCAAAAACAAACCTCTGATCAGCCAATCAGCGTGCGCCCTTCAGAAAGGATTCTTGCAGCTGTTTTGGTGTGCCAGATATGCGCAAGGGGAGTTCGGTGATCAAGCCCAGCTCAGTCTTTAAATAAATTGATACAACTAACAGCTAGCAAATTATGAAATAAAATGAAGTCTGCAATTTGTGTAGAAAGTAAACATGTGATAGCAGCAGTAGATAGCAGCTGTTTGAACAACAAGAAGATGCTAGTTTGATTTTTCTGAATTTTATGAAATTTCGAACTTTAAACCAGATATTCTTTGGTTCAGTGGAACCATGTTTTCTTGAAGTGGGTGGTACCATTCTACTTCTTTTGAAGTATTAATTGACTCGTTGGGCCCAAATTTTGCATGGCGCATATTTCGAGAAAGCCCCAAAAGAGCCCCGTTTACCTGCAATTTTCAAATCAGTATATTGACAGGTACCAGAGAAACAGTATGGCAATTTTTACACTTAAAGGCGACCCTATCCCCCCTCCATGCCCGGACTGTGTTTTGAAATTGCTAGATAATATTGAAGCCACACCTTCACTTCATGTATTACCGATTGCTTCAGGGGTATTGCAAACGTGTGCACACCTTCGCTTTATCTGTTACTGATTGCTTCAGGGGTATTACAAGCGTGTTCCTGAGTATTTTCAAATCTTGAAGCGCGAGACAGTTGGTACATTTGCTGTTCCGATGATCCATTCTACCTATCTTGTCGATCTGCGACGAAGTATATCCGATAAATTGCAGTATTATCCTCCGTCTGCCGGTTATGTGGGAGAGAAAGATGATATTCTAGTGTTCGCATATTCAGCAAGGTCTTCTGGTAAGATATCACTTTCATTTTGGTTTTGTTGTGGTTTACTCAAGATAGGGTTGTGTGATACATTTTTCATGACACGTTCTCGTGTTTTGAATTTTTTGTTTTGTATGGCGTTATATTTAGCCAAGCCCACTGTTTGTGGAGGAATAATGGTTCTGCTCTCATTTGGCTCTAATTCACTGTAGCAGGTCTGAATTTGTATTTTTTCTTCCCTGCTGCTTCATTAGGGTCATTCTTGTACTCATTTTTTTCAGGAATCAGTCTACACATTGATAATCAGCAGAAGTATGGCTACATGCTGAACCCAGCCAGTGTGGGTGCTGATTTGGAGGAAAAACAGATCCATTTCTCTGATAGGTTCATCGACTATCTAGGTTTGTCATTTAGTTACTACGATCCCTTTCATTTTCCAATCCTTGTTACATTTGTGATGTATTTGTTATGTTTAACCAAGTACCTTATTACATCAAATTAAGTCGTGTATCTAACTCCGCCACATTAAATTAAGCCGCTCTAGTATTAAAAGCCGCACTATGACAAAATTAGGACTTTGTGAGGTTTTAATTAAGCTGCAGGAGTTTATTAATACTGAAGAAAAAGTTAGAACAGATTGGCTTTTACAACTATCATGATGGAGGCAAGGATATTTTCGAGGAACTTAATGCTAAGGTAGAAAGTAGTCATGACGAAAGTGAACAGTGATATAGTGTATTAAATAAAGTCACCCAGCAGTAATTGAGTTTTTCTGTTTAACTTGCCCGGTCTTTAAATAAGCCGCGTTTTATTAGGCCGCTTCGTTAATTAAGGCGCATGACTGAAGGTGCAGCATAATTAAGTACACAGCTTAATTTGACGTAATAAGGTATGAACTGACTGAAGGACAGAAGGACAAAAGTGCAACTTTTTGGCTGAAGTATGACAGTTTTCAGAACAATTGAGGTAAAATTTAGGGCAAAACAATGTTAAAATGTATCTTACAAGTGTTTTTTGATGTTCAAGCCTGTCAGTGGGTGTGCCATCGTTGCGCACCTATACTATTTAGCTTGTGCTATGCTTTAAGATAAATTTTAGATATTTCCTATTTATTACTGTGCCAGTTACTAGAGGTGAAAGAGAATGCTTTCCCATTGATTTTTCACTACATAACTGATATGTTGAGGTGTACTACGGAGTGCCTCAGACTTGCTATAATCACACCCCTGCCAGAAATAAAGGTGTGCGTCAAGGAGTTCCGGTGCTATTGCACAATGCCTCTTGTTGACATTCACACAAAAAAAGTTTCTCAGAATTGCTTGTGTAATATGAGAGACTTCAGAGGCACATTTTATAGGTTTGTGATGTGAAATATTCCATTGTAATTAGCGTATTTACTCCTAATTCCGTCCAGCTCCCATAATTCCGTCCGGCAAGATATTTTCCTTTTTTCTCGCAATCAACTGCAGCTATACCCACCATTTTTTATCCATTTCCAGCTTATTATAGTAGACTCGGCACCGAGTTGAATTTTTGCTGATTACCTACCGGTTATTTAGTTATCTTTCGAAGAGACTGTGTGGTCACTTGTTGTGACTTTTCTGGATGGACAGGCCAAAAACTTTGCCTTCATCATATTCAGGTCCGGGCTTACATGTATAGTACTAAATTTTGCTGAAAATGCATCAGTTTTATGTAGTTGTTGGCTGATAAAAAAGTACGGTGCCGAACTTAGATAAAATTGAAAATTTTTGTGTTTTGGACGGAATTTGGCATATAAAATGTGTCTGACACTATAGCAATAGAATCAGTCTAATCATACGGCAACCAATTATTTCTCTTGTTTAATGGAACAAGGCTGAAATTTCTTTGGTTTTAGGCTAGATTGATTTGCCACTGAGTTTTTCATCGGTTCGGAAATTCAGAAAACGCAAAAAATTCTGACGGGATTAGACAAAGAGACGCAAGATGAGTTTATGAACATCTGTTAACAAATTTGTTAGCTGTGATCCTTTATTCAAGATCATGGCTGTTTTGTCTTGGATGCAGTCTAGTTTTTCTGGAAAATGACAAAATGATAGCACTCTCTATTTGTTGTAGAATCTGTTTTATTTCACTTTCATATTTTTGTCAATACACTTGCAGTCCTGAGCTATTTGTTTCAGGCTATCATTTTCTGATATTAGTATGTCGTCTGCAGCTCTATTGATCCCCATTTATTTCCAGCGTATAATGAGCCTCTTGCTAGAAGTCCGTTTGTTGTTCACAAGTTTCCAGAAATCGACAACCTTGGCTTTGATGAGGTATGACGTGATTGTATATCACCTGTTTTCCTTTACTTATGATTAATGTTTGAGGTACTGTATGCCATGAAGTATCTTTTAAAGTTTTATAATTCTCTTTATCGAGTGGCATGTCAAAGTTTGTGTTAGTGATACCCTTCTGCAGTTGCAAATAGAAGCCACGAATCAACCATCGCATATCAAAATGGTTGTTTTTGCGAATTGAAAAAAATTATGTTAGGTATGTGAAAGTACCAGGGCTTATTTTAGCCCCATGTCAGCAAAAATGACTTCGCAAAGTATATTCTAGAGGGACGGGGCTTGCATTGGATTTCCAGGAAAAATGGCAGTTTCTCATGTTCTTCGAAGGATCTTTTTGTTTCGAACCTCCAGGGAAAGCCTGTTGCATTTGATAGTCAAGAGCAACATGGGTTTGGCATTCCCCTCAGCAGCTCTGCCCTTCTCTGTGCCTTAGATTTACCTGTCAATATGCATCTTTGGTATTTCCCTTCTCAGAAATTACATGCCCATCCTAATTTAGGAGCATTATAGCTACAGAAAATCCTATTTGGGTAGTTTTTCCCCTGGGAAAGCTCCTAAAATCAGCTCTACGACTCAGATTTCTAAGATCTACATGCATACCTCCATCTGATTGTGTTAATATCCACTGACCCAAATAAAGCAATTTCACATTTTAATGCCTTCTACTTTGCCTTGCAATTGTATCTATAAGAATTGCTGTTTTGGTCTGGATCTTGGTTGCAGTATTAGTATATTGCTGCCAGATATATGTGAAGTCATATGTCTATCATTATCCTTTTCATTAGCTGACATGCTACCAGATTGAAGCTAGATCTATGCGCAATCAAGAGTGTTTTGAAAATTGAGTTCAGATTGTTTGAAGTTCGAGTTTGAAATTGTTTTATATGCTTGAAAATTTCAAAGCTGTAGTTCAGGTAACGGATTCTGTGTGGAATTTGGGTCATTTGATATTGTAAGTATGATCAACTAATTCTTTCAGATATACATGATTAATCTTGAGCGACGGACGGACCGCAAGAAGAAGATGGATTTGTCTCTTCTAGAGTTAGGAATGTCAGCTAAATACTTCCCTGCTGTTGATGGAAAGTGAGTTTGTTGGATTGATTTCGAAATACTTTATTGCATGAAAATTTTGCGGTATCACAGTCAAGTTAAAAAACCGTGAAATTAAAATGCCGCGAAAAACACATTTCCAGATTAACCATGATATCAATGGCGCAAAAAATTGTATTTGGGTCAACCGCGAAATTAAAATGCTAAAAAAAGACGCTTTTTGTTTATAGGTTTTCAAAAACGAGTGAAAAATACACCATATTGGAACAGGCAAGTCATTTCTGTTTTGATTTTTTACTTATGCCGCGAAATTGAAATGCAGCAAAATCTGTATTTTTGCCTGAACCGCAAAATTAAAATGCCTCTAAATTAACAATTTTGACCGAACTGTGAAATCAGAATACTGCAAAATGCAATTTTGACCAAATACTCATAAAATTAAAATGACCGCGAAATTGCCATGCTGCGAAATTTTCATGCAAGAAAGAATGTTTCTTAGTGAATAACTATAATAGTGTCGGCGAAAAGTAACTTTTATGCTATACACCAGGTTTCTCCTCTCTGGACCTATTTCAGGAAGGAAAAGGGTTTGAAGAAAATCTGACTTACATTGCCCTTTCCTCCCCTAATGAGAAGCTGGCCCTGCAGAATAGGCCCTGCCCCTTTGTTTGTTGGGATCATTATTGTGCTCTGCCTGTGCTTATTAGACTCTAGTTTCCTCTGCGATGCAAGCTCTCACTTGTGTTGGACTTGCAATGTAGCTATACATTGCAAACCAAATTAGGTTGGAGTCCTCATCTACTTTTTGGTGATTTCTGGTGGCACAGTGCTTGCCCTGCAGAGTAAATGACTTCCATTTTTCCCAAAACAATACAATTTTCTACTGTTCTCCGATTTCACGGTGGAAGTCAGACTGTTTGGCTAATTTGAAGTAAGAAAATATCCTTGTAAAGTTTTTTTAACAGAGTTTGCTGGTCATATCCAGTTAAAGTGCCAACTGCTCTGCAAGCTTAATTTTCGGTCATGATAGATTTTTTTTGTTTCTTTCTCTCAGTCAGAAAATCTACCGGTCAATTTTTTTCCTAATCATAAACGACGAAATGTATTCAAAGTCAATGGTTCAATCCCCAGAAGAGATTCCTATTCTGCCTGTACACCTAACAGGCCTAAGCAGGTCATTGGCTCAGGATGCATGCCTAACATTATACTTGAGAAAGATCACACCATCAACCCAATCATTTATCCAAGCACTTTTCTACCACCGGTGAACGGTGGTAGAAACTCAATCTTCAATTGAGTTTTGAAACTCAATC
>JAOBRC010447122.1:0-11996 GCA_027575255.1 Scolionema suvaense
GGGGGGGGGGGGGGGGGGGGGGGGGGGGGGGGGGGGGGGGGGGGGGGGGGGGGGGGGGGGGGGGGGGGGGGTGGGGATATGGGCGGTTGGTTTGTGCAAACCCGTACAAACAGGCACAGTTTTAATAGTATCAAAACTTGGAACCTAAGAATCCCATACTTCGCAAACAAAGGAGACACATTTACATAGTATTTGGCTTGTGACAGAATTCGGAGAGCTTTGTTTTGTAGCCGACATAGCTTCGATAGACGAGTTTTTGAAGCAAACCGCCATTCTAAGCTACCATAAGATAGGTGAGAGTAAAAAATACTGAAATAGATTGACCTCAGTGTGCTTGGAACTACAAACACCCTAATTCAATGTAAAATACCAATAGCTCTACTTAGTTTTTTTGCTAATTCATTGCTTTGATGAGACCAACTAAGTGTCGAACCTAATAGAACACCAAGGTACTTGACTTTATCGGATGGGAAAACTTTCTGTCCTGTAACTCGTAATATAGGCGGTAATCACATGATTTGATTTTTGACTTAAAGACAACAAATTCAGACTTTTTTGCATTCAGGGACAGTCTATTTGCACTAAGCCAATCCACAATACTTTCAATCTCTTTTGATATTGGTTTACGCATTTGTTTAGTAGAGGTGGCAGAAAACAAAACATTAGTGTCGTCACCGAAATGATGTGCTAGTGAGTTGGACAAACACAATTCGAAATCATTTATGTAGATTAAAAACAGTAACAGACCTAGAATTGATCCTTGAGGAATTCCATTCAGAACTTCCTCCATATCAGAAGAAGACTCATGGATAGTAACAAATTGTTTGTGGTTGTGCAGATACGACTCAAACCATTTGTGGCAAGGTCCACGAATACCATAATACTAGAGTTTGTCAAGTAAAATCTTTTGGTTAACAGTATCAAAAGCCTTCTGAAAATCAAGAAAAGTACCACAAAGGACTTTTCCCTTGTCAATTTGACTTTTAATTGTCTCCGTGATGCTGATGAGGGCATGCTCAGTGGAGTGCTTATTCCTATATCCAAATTGATAATTGTATAAAATATCATGCATGGTTAAAAAGTTATATATCCGTTTACACATAGCTTTTTCAAAGATCTTACTAATGTTAGAAAGAAGAGAACTAGGCCTATGGTTTGTACATTTCTCCGAGTCACCAGATTTACGTATAGGTGTTACACTAGCTACTTTAAGTGGCGAAGGAAAAACACCAGATTCAAACAATTTGTTAAGAATAAAGGAAAGTGGGGCAGAAAGATGAGGTGCACATATTTTAAGAAGTTTTGTGGGAATACTATTAGGACCACATGCCTTTGAGGAACAGAAGCCTTCAATTAAGTTAGATATCTCTGAAGGTGTGGATGGTTCTACGAATATTGAGTTGGTGATGGGATCAGGCATAAAATTTCGAAAACTCTCTTTAGGGGTAGCAATTGAACGATCTAAACTAGATCCTATTGATGCAAAAAAGGAATTAAAAACCGTTGCTATTCCTTTGTCATCAGTGACATCAGAGCAATCTGTGGATAGTACCTTGGAACCTTGGAAGGAACAGAGCTGCCTCTTTTATTTGAGCTGATAATATCCTTGATACTATTCCATGTCTTTCGAAGATCATTTGCATGCATATTAACATATTTTCGCTAGTACATTTGTTTACTTTTCCGAAGAAGTGAGACAATTAAGTTCCGGAATTTTTTATATAAAACAAGTTTCGCCTGTTTTACATCAGCTTCGGTTTCTTTCAGATATTCTCTATATATTTGGTCTCTTCTACGAGACGATTAACAACCCACTTGTTATCCAAGGTTTTCGTTTCAGGTTTATTTCTTTTCTGGAAAATTTGTGCCAAGGAGCCATAATGTTCAAAACGTCAGTTACTTGTTTAAGGAAAATGTTCACTAAGACATCTGGGTCAGCAATATCTAAAAAATGAGAATTCCAATCAATTGAAGACATTTCTTCAATAAATTCAGTGTCGCTAAAATTCTTATAATTGCGTCCGTACTGATTCATTTTGTACTTTATACGAGCAGCTATGTAATTCTTGAAAATGCTAAATTGGGCAAAGTGATCAGAAATACCGCAAGTGATGTTGCCACTTGTTGAATTGTTATAATTGTAAGTGTAAGAATAGCACAGGTGCATTGTATTTGTTCTAAAACAGTGTGTTCAACTCACCAACTTGATTTCATGAGATACCCGTCCAGCTCAAATTTTTGAAATTTTCAGACAATCATTGCCAAAATATTGGCGATGATTGTCTGAATTTCGTGTATCTGTATAGTAGTGATATCCCTTGATTTGATGCTTTTTACTTGTTTCTATGACTATTTGAAGCCTGTTACGGTGTTGAACATTGATGATTAATAATTCTTGTTTTGATTTGATTTACAAAAGTTCCTTCACCGAACTTACAATCTTAGTTTATTTCACAAAAATTTCTTCCGGTATTGATAAGATACTCATGGGACTCAATATTCGTTTCCTTGTTTGCAACCTTTGAATGTTGTTGTTGCTAGCAGCCATTTATACAAGCCCACCCCCCATGCCTAGAAAGAGGATCTTGTTGCATACATTTTGTTTGAAACCAAAAACCTATATATAGTTGTTTTTCAAGAAACTAAAAGTGGCCTTGATTTTTGTACCAAAAGTTTCTCAAAATGTTTTGTAAGCTAGCATGTCGACAAAGTCTATATGATTCATATGTGCAGTGCAAGTATATTTTTGGCGCATGAATAGCCATACTATTCTTTATCCGTGATTAATCACACAATAACTTGAAGCAGTGTTTTAAACTACTTTAGAGTGGTAATCATTTGGGACGGATATTTCTTCCAAACCTGAGAAAATGTTCTGGGTCAGTAAGCTACATAAGTAACATCTCAAAAATTCTGAAAGCAGTTGGCTCTTAATTTTTTTTTGTGAAATTGCTACGTTTCTAATTTAAAATTCGTGCATTACAAGAATTTTCCTTGTTCAATCCATTTAGCTTCTTAAAGTGTTCTTTTTCATCAATTTTGGTTCCATAGTCCTTTCGTTTGCCCTGATCAGTTTTACTGTCATTGGTTTTTTTTGTTCCCTGCTTTTATTTGTTCCATGTTCTGTTATTTTATGATTCCATCTGTCTCCTGTTTCATGGGCCGTTGAACGTTATTTAAATTTGGAGGGGAGACTGAATATCTCCAGAACTACTTAAGCTTTTGCCGTGAAATAAAAACTACATGTCATGATTTAATGAGCCCTATCATCTGCTAAAATATCATTTTTTGAACGTTGTTCCCCTTTAATCTGATAGTAAAGACTCTTTGGTTTTCTTTTGAAACTTTTCCCGTGATCTATGGTCTTGCTCAGTGTTTTTTCTTTGTTGTACTTTTTCCATAGGTCACCCTATACTTTCAAATCAACTGTCAGCTTACTTGAAATCCTTTGCCATTTCTTTTGCTTTGGAATTAAAGTTTCTATCTTTCTATCATTTCTATAAAACGTTGCCTATAGAAATGTGTGGTATCTTTATCTTCCCGATATTGAATGCTGTCTTAGCTTTCCAGTTTGTTTTCATTTATTGTTCTATTTTTGTTTCATACAAGTTCATATCAAGTTCTTCTTTCTCAGCAATGTACACCTGCTGTGTTGCTATTGGAGGCATCGAAATTCAACTACTGAAAACTAGTGACGCGTTTGATTTATTTCTGATTGATTTGAGTCTAGAGTTTCTTGGAATTTATGTACATTACCTGCCATTAAGTTGGCTAGCTGTTGTCAGATGACATGCTAATGTGTCATTTGTACCATTGAACCTGATGGGTTAAATTCAAGAGAACTGAAAGGTGTGTGTCATATTTTAACTAAGTTCATCTTAATAGGTTATTGTCCAAGTTAGAAACTACATCTCAAATTAGTGGAAGCATTATAGACTGCTGTTCAATTCGGTATCAATGAGTATGGACTCTTTACATTGACATTTAAATTCAAGGCCTGCCTGACTTTGCTATTGCTTTTGATGTGATACTGGTTTACGTACCTATTGCTTTGAACTCTTTTGCATTCCTTTAGTCATGTTCAAGAAACACATGTGTCATGTCATAGGACACATGTTTATCCCTTGATAGTATATGCTCCTTGAATCTCAAAATAATCTACCCCTCTTTTACTGAAACTCCTTCTCAATACCAGACAATGCACGTATCTTCAGTAAGTGAGCACCAACACAATCCATCAAATTCCTGCTACAGTGGGATACCGAACAACTTATATTTACGTTCATGACTCTCGAAAGAGATGGCACAATTTTCTGTTACTCCTCTCTTTGTTGTAAGAATCAGAAAAAAAAATTATCGCTGAGTTTTCTAATAAACAGTCAGCTTGATGGTGACTTTTGCGGTGATAAGTCATTAATATGAGCTTCCCATGGCTGCTATTGTTCAAAGGATTTAAAATTTATTCCTACGCATTGTCCCCAGACAAAGGGTGACTAAAGACTAATATGTTAGGTAAAATTCAGGAAAGCCCAGAACCAACTATTAGTATGCAAGCATTTAGCGTATCAAAGCATAGACATACAATCAATGTACATGCACCATTTTAGATCTCTTTTGCATCACATTTGAATTCATTTGGTCTAAAATGTGCTCAATGCCTTCCTCAAACCACAAAATAATTCTACTTCTTTTACAAGAAAGAATGACAGAGCAGAAAAACCAGCAACAATTTTCAGAAGTTTGATAAAGAAGAACAAATCCTAAGCAGCAACCCTCTCATTCCAGTCATGATTAAATTCATATTGCTTCCTCACAATTCGTTTTAACGGTCATTACACAGTTCATTACGTAGTTACATGTAATGCGGTCCATTGTGGTGACATTAGCATCAAAGGGATTATGGAGTTTGGTCTTGCCAAGTGATGTTTATTGAAAATGCTGGAAAACGTATCAAAAGTTGATGAAAAGTTTAGTTTTTTACAGTATGAAAATGATTTTTAGTTAATTGACTCTAATTTTCTTTTCTCTTGCGCTGCTAAAGTTTTTCATCAGCTATTAAGCTCTAAACAATATTCAGCGTTATATGAGCATACAGATGGTATGTAATAAAAAGAAAGAAAGGGGAGAATTCATAAAGGTAGCTAAAGATTTACTGTAGCTATACCAAGAAACCTAAGATATATAATCTAGTGATATTTATATTTCTTAAAAGAAATTTTGCAGTGGAAAATTCGAACTGAACATTCAGGAACCCAAGACAACTACACTTTGCAACGTATAGCTTGCTGACTTGCACACGAAAATACTAGTCCAAAATAAATGAACGCATTTTTCAAAACTCAAGTGCGTGGGTGAAATATGCGCAAAAGATGTGCTCCAATTGTAGACCCAAGTTCCCATTTCGACCTCAAACAACTTCCCCGTACCCAGCAACATACGTTCACAACCCCCATCAACAGCATCCGCCACATTGCCTCGATCCTCAAATGCTGGTCTCACAGCGTCCGTAACACGAGTACCGTTCAACAGTTTAAATTAAGGTGCAGGGATGCTGGTCAAAAAAACCCATAATTTAAGGCCCAGATTAAGCGAGACACCCTGTGTGTATATTTTGCGCTTGGCTGAAAAGCGAATGCTTCTGTCCATATTATGTTATGACTATCATCAAGGTACTTTGTCGATAACACAATGGTATGCTCTTGTACACATTTTGTGTGCGGGTGAGGATATAATGTAATGCTTCTGCCCTTATTTGGTGCATTTATGTGTAAATAATGTATGCTCATATGCATATTTTGTGCATGCATGACAATATGATGTATGCACCTGTTCATATTTCGTACATTCGTGTGCATATAATGTATGCTTATGTGTGCATTTTGTGTATGGTTGATAATATAATGCATGCCCCTATTGACGTATAGTACATGCATGTGTCCATATACTATGCATGAGCGAATTTTGCTACAAATAAACAACCATATCGAATGAAGTCAACACCACCGTCCTAGATTGGATTTGCAAAACTTCACTATTACTGAGAAGTTCTGTTATTACCTTGCATATGCAGATAATTTTGTTGGTTACACCGACAAAACCTTCTTTTATATGTGATGCAGATCACAAAGCTGAACACCAACGCCAAGTGTTGTGTTTCTCGATTATCAGTGAGAGTTTACTTTCTCTGTAAAGTACCGCTCTGGCAACAACAATTGTGATGCTGATTGTGTATCACGGTTACCTTTAGGTATCAGCAAGGAACTTTATACTTCCTTGGTATCGGTAATCACACCAAAGACTGAAAAGAAAAGGTATTAGAAGATGCCTTCTGTGCTATCATGTGTGTCGTCTGAGCGCAAGACCTAACTGAAGAAACGTGGCGTGTGCATGTTTTTCCAGTTCATGGATTTGATTTGCTCCACAACTGAATAATATCAGAGATAATAATATCGTTAGTCTTTTGCTTGCTGGGATTGGCAAACGCCATATTTTGCGTCTGCATATCTACACATCTTTTGACTACGGTTGTCCAAGGAATTTCATTTTTGCATGTAGTATCCAGGGTTCCGCACGAAAATCCCTTTATTCACCCCTGAAATGACGAGAAACTCGAGTTTTTTTTATTTCGGAGAATAGGCAATCATGGTTTTCAATTAGTAAACTATTTTGCATGCTTCACCCAATTTTCTAAGCCGTGAGGTCCATGCTTTTAAAAACGGGAACCAATAACTATACGACTGGTATCCTGATGATTCCTGGTATACTCAATGCTGATTACAGCCTTTGCAGGTCCAGGGTTAAACAGGACGGAAAAAACTTAAAGAGTTGCGCAATAGAACCTAGTATTATATAGATCATATGTATTGTGTTTATTATGTTACCTGCTTACATTTTGCAATAACCTGGTTTGCGAACTGTATAAATAGTTGAGTGTCTTATGATCTAGTAGAGTTGGTACCCACCATGTACAAAACCGTTGAAGATATTCTCTATATAGCTTTGGTAGCAGAGGGTGGTTATCATCGAAGATGGTGAAGCGATACCAGAAGAGGAAGCGAGATGGCAATCGCTCCACAATGAAGGCAACAGACGAGCCTTCGATAGAGGCTGGCGTCGAAGAATCCATCCACCTGAGGCGTGAGAAGGCAGTACAGAGGACAAGGTAGAGTGATGTTTACGATCACATGGTGATACGTGAAATGTGAAAAAAGCTGTTAGAAACGGTCGCTGCTGTCAGCGAAAGTCTTACGTGAAGCATACAAAGATCGAAAAGACCTCACCAATAAAGAGTTGGAGATATTAAATCAAGATTACTCTGATCTCAGGAGCTAAGTCCAAGATTGCCTGCAAAAAATCCGTGGTGATGAAGAAAGGCATTTATCGGGTGCTGGTTAGGTTCAGTGGAGGAATGGATCAGGAGAAAAAGGAAGAGGAAAGCAGCAAGCAGATGACAGACCAACATAATGGAGGCAGGAGCAGATGACTCATCAAGCAAATTAATAGGATTGATGTACAGAAAAAGATGCAGATGTTCGAGATGAACTGGTCAATGCACAATGGAACAAACGCCAAGACTGGGCTGGAGAAAAGCAGCAAGTAGATGACAGTCCTGCATCATGGAGATAGAAGCAGATGAATCCCAAAATCAGCAATGAAGACGGATGTTCACAAGAATACTTCAATGTTCAATAGGTGATGGTTGGCAAAAGATGGAGGGATCGTCATAGCTGAGTGAGACAAAAAAAAGCCATTAGTAGATAACAGACGAACACCACGGATGTTGAAGCTGACGTCTCAACAAGCATATGATGAAGACACTGGTCCACAAAGCAATGATGCTGGTGATGTGGTTGTCAACGAGAAAAGGGGAGAACATCCAGTCAGGAAACCACAAAAGCAGCACATAGATGACATACCAATGACTTGGAGATTCAATCAGATGACTCCCTGAAGAGTTGAAGGTCACAGCTATCGGCCAGAAGATGTGGAAGTGCAAGCCAATATACAGCAAAGATAATCCCAAGCTGGGCAGATGAATTGATGGAAACTGTATGGGAAGAAAGAATATCGTCTCTTGGAGCTACAAAGCAGCCTCACATCCTCAAGACGAGAAACATGGGATTCGCGGAGAAGATTCAGCGGATTCTGTCCAAGAAATCACAGATTTGCAGCAACAACTGGACCGTGATTACAGCAAGAAACAACAGGTTCGTTTAGATCGATTCCAAGAAATCAGAGAACTGAACACGAAAACTACTGAAGAGAAGCCAACATCTCCATTGTTGAAGGAAAGTGGGATTCCTTCAAGAAGTGGAATAACAAGAAGCGGATGTATTGATGAAGATGACTTGGCAAAATGGTCAGTCAAGCCATCCCGATTGGACCACGGTATCAATGCAGAAGAAAAAGAATGTCCTAATAAATCAAAAACCGAACTTGCCCCAACCAACAAAGCATCCCCAAATCTTGGAAAGACATGCCGGAACAGCTGGGAGGCAACCAGTATCCCAGTCTTCTTAGGAGATATGAGAGCCTACCAGAGCCGGTAAGCTGCCTTCATAATATTCGTGAATTAAGCACCTGCAACCGAGGTGTACAAGCTGCTTTAACTTTGAAATTACCAGAAGGGAGGAGCTATGACATTAATTGACAGTTTGGGGCATTTCTGTGCTGCATTAAGAAGCTGCAAAGGATCGACTAGAGAAAAGCAAGGTGATCAGAGAAGACGAGTAGCGTTGAACCCTGGAAAACGGGAGCAATTTTGACTAATATGGTCTGGTTTAGCTACAGATGTGGCAATGCTAGCTGGTATTCTGGATATTGTTGCAATCGACGTGCAAGAGCATGGACGCCCAGAAGAGCCCGGATACAGCTCCTTGAACATGAAAGGGCTGAAGAAGGTAACACTATATGCTAACCAGCTGCAGAAGGTGGATCTATGGCTTATCCAGGAATCTAAATGCCTGGCCGAAGCCACAGAAACCATCAAAGAGCTGGGGTAGACGATATATGGAGACGTAACACGGACAACGATCACCTAACGTAGCAACACTATTACGTCCTCGATCTAGAAGCACAGAGAAAGACTGCCTGATATGTGGAGAAATCACCAGATATAGAAATGTCAAAAGCTCAAGTCTTTCGTTGCAGTGGAATGGTCGAGACTGGTGAAGGAGCATTCGTTATGCTGCAGATGCCTTGGAGAAATCACTATGGTACCAATCGTTCACAACCACCCAGATAATGTGGACTCAACCAGTGCGCTTTACTACACTGTGCACTTCCACCCAAAGAAGGTGATGATGGGAATCATGGCGTGAGTAATACATTCAGAGTAAGGCCAGCTAAAGACCAGGAAGACAGGAGAGCTGTTGCCAGACAAATGTGCAGCACATCACAAGATTCTTGAGGATGTATGAGATGCCCAAGGTGCACCTGGAGCCGGAAAAACCCCACTAGGATGGACATGCATTTGGCAGATTGTCTGAGGGTAGCTTCTGAGAGTAAAGACTCTTGGAATCCAGTGGCTTCCAAAGGAAGATGCAACCATTTACCTAATAATGCCCCTAATCTGAAAGACAATGCCAAGTGCTCTCTGCTGAGTCGGATAGCGACTCTCTTTGATCCTTTGGATTTCCTGTCTTCTTACATCATACATGAAAAGGTCCTCTTCCAGGACGTATGGCTGGCTAAAAGTGGCTGGGATGGTCCTCTAGATGAAAGCTTTGAAGCAGAAATTTAACCAGTGGATTCAAGATTGAGAAAGCCTTCAATTATGGCTCATCCCCAGATGTATCCAATTGATAGGGAAACCAGAATCAACAACACTGCACTTCTTCAGTGATGCTTCTAAAGGCGCATACGCAACTGCTGTCTGCTTCCAAACAGTACACAGTGATGGGAGGATCGAACGAAGTGCGACTGATCACTTCCAAGATGAAAGTGTCTCCTCTTGAATCTACAAGTATACCATGACTGGAATTGATGGGTGCAGTAATAAGTGAAAAGCTTGCCAAACCGATATCCGAAGCTCTACGCAAGAGATCAAATACTGGGGTGACATCAAGGATGTTCTCTATCTCGCAAAATCGACAGAATTACAAAGATTCAAAGGATGTCAAGACCTACAATTAGTTACAAAATATTTTTGCCAAATACTTGTTTTGGCGAAGATTTATGTAACTAATTGTAGCCAGTTGTCACATGTCGCTTCTAAGGAAACCCCGGCACATTTGGCAGCACATTTGGCTATGGTGGAATGGACCATCATTTCTGTACCAGTCTGAGGATCAATGACCCAAAACAGAATCGGTGAAAGGTTCTGATGCAGTACAACAGTATTCAAAAAGAAAATAGAAGCTATCATGTTGTAACCAGAAACTGTTTTGCTGACTATGGCAGTATCTCACAGCGTCCGATGTCTCACCCCGATTCAGAAAAAAATTGCACCTTATAAGGTACAAGGACCTTCTACGACAAAGTCCTTAGAAGGCATGATTTACGCTCAGGTGTGCATTGTGTTCATGTTTTAAATCACTCATGTGTGGACGAATGTGTGCCACACATCGCACATAGGGGTACACAACTGTTATGCGCCATTGGAATAACGTGCTATTGCACCAAGGGCATTATAGAGCACTGCACTAGCTTGAGGAAGAGCCTAAGATCTCCAAATCCAAACCAAATCCAGTTTAAGCAAAAGCCTTTTATAATATATACTTAAAGACAAAAATTTGCTATTTTGGGGTCCAAGGGGGAAATATCACGAACCATGCCTTGCTTGGATGCTTGTCATTTCAGGTAAAGGAAAGAAAATTTGATTCTGAAAGGTATGTGTTCCAAGATGTACGCTGTTCTTTCACATATCAACAAATAAAAAAAAATTGTTTTCAGGTACAGCAATAGGTACCATACATTAATGACGTCTAAAAATTTTTTTCCATCGTTCCATTCCTCTTGTCGGAATTTGTCTTAAAACACTTAACCCCTCCTCCTCTGGACGTCTAAATTGTACAAAAACCCCCCTCCCCCTTCGGACTCTAAATACTGATAGCTCAATGCATGAGTAATTCAGAGAGCAGGATCAGTGTGAACAATATAATAGTCGCTGGTGCTGATGTAGACTTTCTGTGTTCTGTGTGTCTTGTTTCATGGAATCACAAATCATCTTGCATTATTTGTTCTGACAGTTATTTTTCACCATAAAATAAAGTGTGCAAAAGGACGTCTAAAATTGCTGCTTCTCCCCCTTCCCCTCTTCAGATGTCTAAAAACATCTTAAATTTCTCATACCCCCCTCCCCCTCTTGGCAGACGTCATTAATGTATGGTCCCATAGCACATTATCCCAGATACGCTATTGGGTACACTTGTTGTGTTCTTACAAGAACAATTCTATGAAGGCAGGAACCTCAATCTTGTCAAAAAATGGATTGCACACATTTTGGTCAATAGCAGATAATCCGCTATAGCAGGTTATCCGCTATAGCTATAGCAGGTTATCCGCTATTGTTATGGTGTAATGTGTTATTGTCTAAGAACAAAGTAAGGCTGGACTTCATCAAAAAAAGGTAAGAGCAGCAGCACTATTTATTATAGTCAAGATAGTCAAATTTTTTTATTGATCTGAGACTTTATCAAGATGACGAAGTCAAATACCCATAGTTTTGGTTTTGTTGATAGGTCGTTAATTTACGAAGAAAGTAATCCCTAAGAGATGGTCATATTTCAAGCCCGTCTTGTTTTATGACGTAAGAACACATTAAGATCAATTGAGGCTCAAAGTCGGCCAGAAATTGAGAACAACTAGCTTCGGCTCCAATTTTCTGGGGTTTTTTGTGAAAAAAAAAGTGTGTAGGTCTCCTTTAGTAAAGGAGACAAAGCCAAGCTCTGCAAAAATCTTTCTGCATGCAACTTTTTATCCACACTGAGGTGACTCAAAAATTTCGAATGAGGCAAACACCAAAAATAACTATCAATCGTGCAGCACTTATCAAA
>JAOBRC010447233.1:0-11994 GCA_027575255.1 Scolionema suvaense
TGTGGCTTAATTTAAGCTATTTAGGGCTATTTCGGTTAGTTTTAAGCTACATTTAGGCTAGCAAATTCCGTACGGGTTAAATTTAATCGAAACTGAGATTAGATCTAGAGTTTTGCATGACGTTTTCATTTAGTTTTAATTTCTACTACGCACATACTGTCCGTGCAAGCCACACTAGTGTTGTTAATTTTCAGTTTTATTTTTCGATTAATGACCAAACGAATTTTAGCAGTAAAATCTGTTCAAGTTAAGTTTGGCCTAATATGGCTAGTTCGATCTAATTTCGCCTTAAGATAGCTTAAATATTTCCGTACGGGGCGATTTATGTCCATAATGGCTGTTTTAGGGTTTTTTCATAATGTTTCAAGAATACTTCATAGTGTTTTTGTGATTTGTGGTACTTATGGTATGACTTACGTATTATAGTCTTCTTTGATATGACGCGAAGATTCTCAATGAAGTTCGCAGGAGTCCACTAATTATGTGACTTGTTATGGGCAGGGTAGTTAGCGTGGTGAATGCTTCCAGCTGTTTCTCGCGTGGAAATCTGGTTTGTAATACTGCGACCTGTGAGATCAGTTATTTAACAAATCTCTGATTAATGTACTACAAATATCTGATTAATGTATTTCCTAGCTCATCTCAAAGCTGTTGCACAATGTCTACTATTTTTTCCTCCGTTCTAGGAATTTCTACTTAGATTACCATTCCGGGAATTCTCATTCCGTTCCCTTGCGTGGATTACCATAAGCCTTTTCGAATTAATGTTTCGAGCCAAAAGTGACAGAAAGACAAACTGATAATCACCTATCACAGAAACAAGACTGTCGAGGTTTACCAGTTTTTCTTCTAAATTCAGAGCATCCAACAGCCAGGGTAGTTTTTGTTTCCCCTAGCATGAGAGCTTCTAACTCCATCAATTAAGTAAAACGAGTTTTTCTTTCTCCTCACACGACAGCTGTCTGCTAAATTTGGGCAAAGAGACGTGGCGTAGTGCTCTTATGATGGGTATTCTAAAACTGTTGATTATTTGAATTTTGTCGAGCCGATGGCTGTGAAGCAAATGTACGTAGGCATCGTTTTCAATGGTGGAGCAAGACCATGTTCGAAACTGATGGGGTTCACTCTGCATGGAGTAAGCTGGCACATGCCAGATTTCATCAAAATAGCTTTAATACTACCAGTAATGCCGTATTCACGTAGATTATTTATTTATTATTATTAACCATTTATTTTAAGTTGGTTTGTATGAAATAAAATATTCACAGCCGTGGATATAAATAATCAGGCTATCTACACCAAATACGAAACCGTACGAAATTGTATAAAAAGCTCCATATCCACAACCACATATGACAATATAAAACTTCTTTATTAACCGTTAAACATAAAAAAGATAAAAATAAGTCCTTGATGGCAATTGAGTTTTCATGAATGACGACACCCTAAAAAGACATGGCTTTGCAAATTAGGCGCATGCTCGTATAGTGCGCCTCACGTGCACCATGTACCGGCATGAGGCGCATGAATTTACCAAAGATATTCATCATCCTGCCATATGCCTATGTTTCCTTCCGTATTCAATAGTTCTTTACAAATTTTTTATGCTGATGGTGTGCTTACCTCACATGTCCCTCAGCTGGTTGCCCACTTTCTGAATGAGGCGGAAACTTCTCAATTGTTGGATCGCTTCTTTGTGTCGCACCAGAATTCAGTCTTGTACTGATTGCTTTCTGATGCGAAATTTTATCAATGGTGTGATCGTTCTTTTGCATTAGAACAAATCTCGTGCACCACAATCAGAAATTCGCAAAGCCCTGAAAGAGCGTTCAATTTTTGACTAGCTTTTCTGCATAATTCTCTTACATGAGCTGAAAAGTTTAACTTATTGTCAAGTTTCAATCCAAGTAAAGTAACTTTGTCTTACTCGGTAACAATAGCTTGACCAACATGGATTGATATCTGGCTAACATTAGAATCTAGTATCATTAAGTGACATTTGTCTTCGTTCAAGTTCATCCTGTTATCCAAAAACCACTTGATAGCAATTGAACAGTCCTTTTCAAGCGTACTAGTAACTGTTGGTAAATCACTATTGCAACAGTACACGGTGGTATCATTAGCATAATTATATATGGAAGATTCGGATATGAAGAAAAACAAATCATTCCAATAAATATTAAGTAAAGGCGGCCTCAGCACAGAACCTTGAGGGACACCAACAAACAGTTCTGTCCAAGTGCTGAAGCCTGTATTTATCTTTGTGTGTTGCCATCTGTTTGATAAATAGTCATAAATCAAACGACAGGAATTTATATCAAAGCCATATGCGTGAAGTTTTGCAATTAACAATTCGTGGTTGAGGGTCTCGAAAGCCTTTGAAAGATCCATTAATACACCTCCGGCAAATCCCTTTTTCTCCAATACTTGACACAAATGTTTAAGAAGAGTTAAAACAGCATGCTGAGCGTTATAGCCTTTTCTAAATCCACATAGGTAAGGGGAGAGGTGACAGTCAGTAAAGTTGGACATCTGATGGTGAAGGAGACGTCATAAACCTTTGATACTACTGGCAACACACTTACTGGTCTGTAATTTTCAACATACTCATTTTCCTTCTTTTTGTATACTGGGGTTACATCCGCTAGTTTAAGCTCAGATGGAAAACACCATGCAGTTATACAATCATTCAGAACTCGAAGCGACATAGGAGAACAAGTTTAAACAGTCTCTTTTAGCAGTTTTGGAGGCATACTACCATGAGTTATAGCTTTGTGGTCATTAAGAAGTTTTATTTCCTTTTCCTTTGATTCTTTAGATATAGCTTTGAAACTGAAAGGCTTAAAGTGAACATGTCCACGGCTCAAATGTTCAGAAATTGCTTTGATGCTTGGATGATCTTGATACACTTTGATAGCTCTAAAAGTTGGGTCGTCAATATGGGTCAGTCATATCTAGTATCTGATACGACGACTGTTCTATTTGTAAAGATTGAACAGCATCAATAAAGAACTTTATTAAAGAACTAAATTTATCTGCAACCTCCTGAACAGTATTCAAAACCTTGTGTTCATCTTCTAAGGTTATTTCACTTTTATGAGCAGATTTGTTGCTACGTAAAGGTTTTATGATCCGCCAAAAAACTATGATGTGGTTTTTTCAGATCTAGATTTGCATAAAACTTTCGTTTTTCACGTTTGAATAATCGTGAGCAGAAGTTTCTGTGTTTCTTGAGGTCTCCTATTTCCTACAGTTCTATTCTTGTGATACTTGTTTTCGAGCATTGTTTTGCAGTACCTTGCCTTGCTAAATTTTCTGTTCATGAAAGGTCCATGATTGCCCCGAATAATTTTTTGTTTTATTAGTGCATGCTTGTCAAATGTGTTATTTCCTCAAATTGACCGTAGGTTTCGAGAGTGACCAATTCAAATTCATATTCAAGAACTTCTCTGAATAAATCAATGCTGAAACCCTGATAATCTCGATGACTTACAGTCTTTGGGGGAGATTTTTCGTAAGAACATTTTCTAACAGTTATTATTAGTCTATGAAAACCTGATAAACCAACCCGTAACGTAGTAGTATTTTGAAAGCTATTTGGGACATTTGTCAAAATCAGATCTATACATGATGGTGAAACTTCAGAGTAAAAACAGGTAGGTTCTTTCACTAAATTGTGCAAATCATAGACGTCAAGAAACATATCCATTTTGCATTCTTGTTCAGTGCGATTGAAATCCCCAATAAGCGCAATATTATCATAAGTTGAACAGTAAACATCAAGCGCTCGACCAACTTAGAATAGAAGCCATTTCTTGTTTCTGAGATTTAATTCGATAAGTAAGCCTTCAATTTGCTTTGAAAACTTATGCTTAGATAATATCTTACTAGGTCTGTCCTCCCGTATATAGATCATGATGCCGCCGCCAAATCTATTCCTGTCAAGGTGGTAGGGCATAGAATAACCAGGAATGTAAAACTGGGATTGGGGAAATGATGCATCAAGTTTTGTCGCAGATATTACCAAAGCGCCAATATTGCCACTAGTAAGGTCACTTAACTCCTGAAATTTGGATCCAGGTGAGTTAATGTTCAAATGTGCCAGGATAATTGTATTTCCACTCTTTTTCTTCAGCATTCGCAAAAAAGTGTACAAATTTTCTGAAAAATCATTGAGCCCATTAAAAGAAATATTTCCTAGCAAAGAATTGTTTACGACATTAGTGGGAGTATCAATTAGGAAGTGGTTCATTGAAGGATCATCCATATGACTTTGAATGCTATCTGGAGTCCTAACATGGTGCAAAGAAGCAGAACGAAACAGGAAAATTGATTCAGAAACAGTATCCAAATATGAGTTGCCCAGCATAAAAGAGCTAGCTACAGGGATATCATCAAATACCGGACAAACAAGATCAGAGGAGATAATCGATTCTGCGTAAGACAAAGCATCACACGGAATCTCAAGAAAACCGGCAAAGAAAGCTATTAAACCGGCCAAAGATATGCAAATTGCAGTAAAAAGAAAATCATAAGTATAAATGCACGTAAAATAGCTAGTCGCAGACTGACTTTTTAGCGTAAAAAATGCCCAGCCTGCTGGGATAATAAGATCGTATCACAATTTATAGCTGACAAAAAATTGTTGGCCAAAATGACCTTAACCCTTTCCTGTAAATGTAAGCCGTCCCACCACAAATCATGTTCTTAAATATTAGAATTATCAATATAAGCAAATGGTGAGTGATCACACATCTCCTTTAAAAACCCATTTATTGCGTTGATTCTGCGTTGCTCGCCATGTTTTGCTTGCCATGTCAATCCAGATATCATTACCCTCAAAGTACCGACTTCCAGAAACTGTTTCCCAGGATCTGTTATTGATTCTGCTATTTCCAAATCTGACTTTTGAAATCGTTCGTCCCCACATGTAGTATTATTTGATCTGGTAAATCAAGCTCTAGCGTAGGTCGTATGAAAAACTTCATTCCCCTTGCTGTTGCTCCTCCAAATTGTTTGAAATGTGTAGTACCGTTTCTTACATATTTATTAAATTCATTGTAGTGTATCTCTTTCGTAATACAGGGCTTCTTAAATTCTAAATCTAGGGGTACGAAAATATGTTTACGTGAAATGCTGCCATATACGGTTTAACATCAAGCTGCTTGGTTGCATAAGAGAACAATAGATTGCACAGTCAAGGGTGACGCTATCTGTGTGAGACATGGAACTAGGCTGCACACCACATGATGTGTGTTATCGGTCTTATCTGTTATTGATCTTTTCCTCCACAAAACTTTCAGTGCTGGAGCTATTTGGTGGCCAAGAATATTCACATGATATTCTGTCTCAGTCACTTGAATTATAATTTTATTAAATGAAACAAGAATTGTGCAACTGGGGAAGACGACAAGGAAATGAGAAGACGGGAGAAATTGAAGTATGGTGCACGAATATTCATGCCCCTCAATCAGGGATATGGTGCATGGATGGCGCACGTTAGGAGCGTGCCCCTAATTTAAAAAGCCCTGTAGTACTGTCGGAAAAGACATCTATCTTTTTGCCAAACTTAACCCTATCGCTATATTCGTTTGGTTGTACATTCTTCTCACGGTCTGGCTGACAAGTATTTGCCTCAACAGGAGGTCGGCTTTTCCCTTTTCAATTTCAATGATTTCAATGGTACTCCAGACCTCATTTGGCCCATCGACTACGATCTCAATGGGCAGCAACGAATATTGGTTATAATTACTCTTTGACAATGGGTGGTGATCATTAGTACAATTGCGTGCTCTTATTTTAGATACTGTTTGCCACTCTGAACTTCTCTCGGTGATGATTTTATAGGGCTTTGTGTGACAGGATTTTGAATGTTTTGATTTGTTTTGTGCGAATTTGATGTCTTTGATGTAAGATCGCGGATATCGAAGCTCATCTGTGATGTATGATCGCAAAAAATGAATTTCATCTTTTGGACAATTAATGACCAGGTCCTTATCCTCATTCGCAACTTTCAACCTCTCAATTTCTGTCCTGATTTCTGCTGGTGTGTGGCTCAAAGTAGCAGACTGCAAGTTATCAATCTTTGTATTCAACTGAGCTAAACTTGTTGTTATGAAAGATTTTAATTCAACAAAATCTGTTTCCATTAGGGCTATCAGGGTCTAATCTAGAATGAAAGGGCAGCGCCCGGTTTTCGATAAAAAGGGCACTTGGTTGAATTAAATTAGTTGGGAAATTTGGAGAACTAAACTGATTTTTCAGTAAAAGGGCACTTTTGAGGCTAAGTTTGAGAGGGGCAGCGTCCGAATACCGGACGCTCTTTTTGGCTAGATTAGGGCCTGTCTATGTTACTTTCTCGGGTCTTTCGTTCCAAGGAGTATTGTTCAATATTTTCAGCTATAGCCACAGTGTTTATGTCAGACACTTGGGTAGGTCGATAGAAAAGCTTGCCTTGGTAAGTAAAACTTTCTAACATACCTTGTTCAACCATTTTAGCAATATTTGTTTCGATCGGTTTCTTGTCATGTAGTCCTTTACTAGCACAAGCTTCTATGAAGCTCGAAACATTTCTATTCTTCTTCAACCTTGACAACTCACGAATAACTTCTACAATATTTGTTTCTGCGATCGAGCAAGGCTCGGCATGTCCGTCTGCCATCATGCCTGGATAGTTATTGATGACTAGACTGACCTCTTATCAATCAAAACTGGCTGTCTAGTTTTTTACCTGTCTCAGTGTGAAAACAATGTGTGGAGAATCATACAGACAGTTGCATATGTTTCATTCATTGTGCAAGGCTGCAGGTGTGTCTCAACAAAAATATTGGCATAATGTTTAAGGAAAATAAGATTTGCTGTAAACATATTTTGATGAATATTTTGGTCACTGATGCGTGACAATTGTTATTTGACTTACCTGTATAATAATTGTAGCGTGTTGTATGTTAACTATGATGACAATATGGGACAATAGTTCCTGTACCATAGATGAATAAAACGTTTCAAGACTATCAGTTGTTTAAAACTGAATTTTATTGTTGATTCCTTCTTTGGATTTTTGGTTTAATCTCTTCTCTTTGCTCAGTGGATATAAAGGCACAGGAACTGCTGAATGGCCCCGAATCAAGGTTAGCAAAGTCATCGAACAGTAGAAGTTCTACTTCTACTTTGGAAAACGTCTCTAGTGGAAAGATACGAAACAGGTATGACATTGTTTTGGAAGATGTGACCATTTAAGTGATACTATATGGTTTTTCACTTAATGCACTCGGGAAACATTTATAAAGCACATAAGGATGCTTTTCCAAGGAAAGATAATGTCTATTTAAAATATGCTTGCTTTTAGTGCAGATAATCTTTCTCATGTTATGATATATCTTCAAAGTTCTTAGTTTCAATTGTGGCTAGCGATATGTCCTGTTCCAAACCTCTTGTATTCCTAAATTACCCATCAGAAGTTAAGTGTCCTAAAAATTCAAACTATTTGCACCATGCTTTCCTAAGTTTATCTGAAAGCTTTTGTTTCTCGTTTAATTTATTATTTTTGTACTTTGTCACATATTTAAGGTCCTAGATCAGTAAGTGGGCCAAGGACTTAGTTACTGTCTCTTCTTATAGGGATAAAAAGTTAGGATATCTGATAATGTGATGTCAAGAAGACAGTTTATAATATCATTATGGTCTGCACTGGACTGAAAGAAAGTGATTTGGCTATGGGTGCATCTTGATTATGTTGTGATTTTTGGCCATTAGACTGCACACTCCGATTTCTTCTGAAAAAGGTGATCTGATAGCCCTATCTCTGGTTTTGTTCTATTGATGCAGATTAAGTATTTTTCTTTCTACCCAACTGCTCTTTCTAATCATTTGTTTTGGTGTAATGTGCAATACATTCTTGAATTTCCCATCTTTCGATTATTGCTGCATTCCTTCATCGTCATTCTTGATGCTTCGTATTCATGCTATGGTTTCTTTCTTTGCTTCATGTTTGTTGATGACCTCTCTATGTTCTGATCATATTTATACATTTTTTAACGAACAACCCACTATTTGCTTACTAGAGTTCCTGCCCCCAAGGCTGATATGTTACTTAGCTTCTGCTTACTTTACTGACCATAGAGAAGCTCATGGAGTCTCTAACATTACCTATAGGTGAAAAAAGGAATGAGAAAAGTAAAAGAAAGGATAGTTGTTCGAAAAATCTTCACCTTTTCCATCCCTACAGTCTTTTTTGTTTTGTACGTTTTTAATTTTTGGGCCTTGTGTACAGTTTTACTGAAAGATTTGAGCCTTGTGTTGCTTATAAAACATAAGCTTGTATCCGAAACAACCTTGATGTATCCTACCCTAACCCTAAGCCAACATCAGTTCTGAATCGGAATGTCGGATTCTTTCGTTTTTGTAAGAAAATGTATTGAAGAAGACATAGCCTGCTCGCATACTCTGCTCAAAACTTATGGTTTGTCACAGCAATCAAACAAGTAAACGCTGCGAGGTTGGGATGTTAACTGGCACATCAGGAACCAAACGCACATCAAAGTTTTACCGTTTTGAAGCATTTTCAGGCTGAGTTCACTCTATCTAAATTTGTTATTCCGCTTGTTTTGCATATTAACTGACACATTTTTGGCAACACATTTTAAGCACCTTTTTGATCAACTTTCTTAGCTTTTAGTACTGAATGCGATGTTATAAATTTCATTTGTACACTGAAGAGGTTTTTAGGCAACACCGAAGAAATCTCTCAAAAAACGTCGCATCATTAATTCAAATCTCTTGCTGTAAGCATAGCCTCTGAAATCAGCAACGAATTTTATGGCACTCCCCAGAGACGTATTCGAAAGATGCATGAGGTTTTTGAACAAGGGCTATACAAACACATGCTGCAGTTCGCAAAAGATTTTGGGAACAAATTTTCTCCTTGTGATGCTAAATTGCCGAAATCTCAAACAGTGTACCTCACAACACTCTCAAGGCAGGCAAGTCTACGAACTCAGAAAGTCCCATTTTTAGTTTATCATACTTACAAAAGTTACTTATTATGGGGAATGACAGTATCCCCCCACCCGGTATGATGCCAACCAAAATAGTCCAACAGGAGTAAGTGTTTATATTTTTACTAGCCGATGGCATGATTTACTGCCATGCTTTAAGGAGACTTCATAGCCTCATTGCCATATTTATTTTGAATCACACTTTTTCCTGCTCTTCAAAATACTCGATATCCCCATGGATGTATCAAACCCCATCCATGGTATCCCAAGCCAGATTCTCTACAAGCTACGTTTTGCATAATCAATGAGCCAGAGCTCATTTAATATGTGTGGAAAACTAGGGGATTAGCGTATGCATTCTTGTCGTTCTCGGTGAACGCATCAGGTATGCACGACTTCAATACCAAGGATGAATTCTTGTAAAAGTCGTGGAATTTTATTTGGTCGGAAAAGAGTCATGGAAAACAGGATTTTCATGAAAAAGTAATGGTAAAGTCATGGAACTTTTTTCCTTGACAACCAAAGTTTTTGACTGGCTAAATATTTTTATTGTTTTTATTTTGTAGCATAAAATTCAAGAAAATTTAATTTCAATTTTTTGAAACGGTTTCATTGTCAAGCTTTGTTTTGCAATATAACATAGTTGTGTTGGGTTTTATTATACTATAAATTTGTTTTATTATTCATTTGTTTTATTATACATTATTTTGTGCGTGACTGCTTTGATACATTAGTTTACCACCAATGATAACTTCTATTGATGTAATCTGTGACTTATGCCTGTGTGGTTAAATCGTTTTCAATGTTTCTTCTAAGGAAAGGAGTCGTGGCATAGTTCTAGCTTGTAACATGGGACAGGAATATGTTTGTGCCTAGAGAGTAAAGATCACCTTGTCATCGTATATCATCTGTGAAAGTGGTATTTTCATTAAGTTTTCTGTAATGTTTAGTATTCAGTACTAGTCAGGAAGGTTTATCGAATATTTGCCATGTTTCGAATAGTTTTTCTGTATGCAACGAATAGCTCTGGTTTTAGAGAATTTATTAATCCAATCAGATAATCCAATGGTTCCTGTCTTGAGTGATGTGTTTGAGGGAATGACCAGAAAAATCATGAACCTTTTTATTAGTAAAGAGGTTATGACTGAAGCGAATACTCCCCGTACACTTATAAAGATTGATGTTGAAGAGGTCCAGAATCGATTGCCTGCTGACATCGCGAACCCAGACACAGCAGTGAAGGCTATCTTGCGGTCAAAAGAGATAACAGGTGGGGCAAAACACCAGTTCCGAAAAGATTGTGTGGCTTTTCTAACTAACACGGCAGGCAAAAATGATATGCAAAATGTACCATTCGGCCCACGGAAGACCGTCGGTCTGGAAATCAGTTGATGACGTCACAAGTGGAATTCAGCGAAACAAACAGCATGGCGGACAGGACGAAGACGGTTGTGCACTGCAGACTACAATCGACAGTGGGCAACGAAACGCATCGTTTTTCCCACATATGTGCGACAGGAAATATGCAAAGAGAAGGAGAAGGTTGACTTAAGAAGTTTTTCATTGGTGAGAGTTTGGGTGTAGTTTGTGCTGTTCATTGGCTTTTTTGGGACTGCGACTCTGACTGTGGTTTCTCCCGACTCAATGAAACATCAGGGCAGTAGGTAGCTAGTACCCAATCAGCAGTACTGTGTAGCTTTATATATTTATGCTATAAATCTTCTTGTCCTTTCTTCATGGGACCTATACGTGATTAAATATGGTAAAGGCGAACTGCAGGGACATGATCTGGGTCTATATAGCTATAGCATCAATGATCAACAAACTTCCAAGATGCCTGCAATAGCATTTAGTAGCTAAGCAAATAGGCATATACACACATTCTGTAACAAGACTATTCAGTATAGACCATGTACTTTTATTTCAATTATGCTCAGCTAAGATACTTATCACACAGGGAAAACATGTTAAATCTTATTTTTTTTCTTCCCAGGCATGTGGGCCTCAGGGAAAGAACCAGCAAAACCAATGCTACCTATTCTATATGGATCAGGGTAAAGTACAGAGTACAGAAATCGAAAGAAATGGTCCAACATAGCTGATCAAATTTGATTATATAGAAATTGGATGCATGAGTGGAAACATAAATTTTGAATCTAGTATCCATGTGCACACCATAAATGTCCGAATAAGCGCCCCAGCTCGATTACACACCCCCTCTAATTCGGGGAAAATGGGAGCGCTCATTTACAACGAATCAGATTCAGAACGTTTTTCATAGGATTTTCCTATTTTAATGCATTTAAGGGGTTATGCATAGATTTTTTCCTTCAAATTGAAGATCGAAATGCGAATATCAGACCAAGCGACTGACGAAGACATTGACGTAATTTAGGAAAATAATTATATTTTTGTAGACTGTGGTTTGTGATATGCAAGCAAGAAAAAGAAAATAGCAATTTTCAAAATAATTTTATAAGCGCCCCGGCTCGATTAGATGCCCCTGCTTGATTAAACGCCTCCTTAAAAATTCACTTTTTAAATAAGCGCCCCGGGCGCTTATTCGGTCATTTACGGTATTTACCAGGCATACACCTGGGCCTAATTTCAATTAAAGGAACGGATCCAATACTGCCACTGAAACATGAACATTAGCTGGGGCATACTAAAGCGTGAACTTGACTGCTGGGCTTGAACACCGAACTCTGCTTGCGCATAACTGGCACACCAAAACAGCTGCAATAATCCTTTGTAAAGGGCGCACCCTGATTAGCTGATCAGAGGTTTGTTTTGATGTCGCGCGCAAGCAAATGTCCAATGTCCGGCATAATGCCTTTCATGCCTGACAAGTTTCTGGCATGCTAAATCTCTCTGGCGTCTAGTATAAATTTAGAATTTCTGACGTAGTAGACTTTGTACAGAAAGAAAATAGACTGATAGCAGCAAAACTTAAACAGAACAAGGTTTAGAAACACTCCCTTAAGGTTCTTATAAGTAT
>JAOBRC010447344.1:0-11992 GCA_027575255.1 Scolionema suvaense
TTGGCAGTTAAAGCTCAATAACTCGTTAATGTCCCGCTCCCAATAAACAAGAAATCACTTTTCTATTGTGGCAGGTGATGAATTTTATTTCAAGAAGGGTTAGATCCATAGTACTAAATTGTTGAAGTCGAAGTTGCCAGAGCCCGGACTATTAGCTAACATGATTATAATGTGGAACACTTACCACATCGCAGTCTTAATACATGAATTTGGCACAGACAAAGCTTACATAAATACATAAACAAATTAAGGTACTAGAATAGTATATCATTTGTTATACTTCAGTGTCATTGTTGAGATTCCACAATTCCAGCTTTCCCATCCCATCAACAGAAGCAAACAGAGCAGGATGTATGGGAGACCACTGCACGTCATACACATAATCACCGTTATCCTCGAACGAGTACAATGCTTTCTGGTCCTGCAATTTGACAAACATTTAAAACAAAACCTTAACATATTTCTTCAACAAGATTTTACTGGTTAAACACCAACAGCACCTATCGGCCCATGGATGTTTAGAAAAAAAAACACAAGCCAAAAATAAAACCCATGCTTCACTTGAACAGTTCGAAATTACATGAGTGAACAGCGGTTTGAATGGAGAATCATACCTGCAACACGCTTGCCAGCCAGTCCTGAACTGTGACATGCACGAGTCACCAGACTACAGGTGTCTGCCAGTCCTGAACTGTGACATGCACGAGTCACCAGACTACAGGTGATTTTCAAAGAATTTTGGTTCACAATATTTTGGTGAAATGTGATTGTGGAACATGGGAATCGTTGTCATAGAGAATTCTATTTACAACAAAAAGTGTTCCTACAAAATACCGCTCCATTCTTTTTAGAGCCGAGAATGACATTTTTGACTCCGCTAGAAACCATGCAATTTGATGTCAATTCAGCATTCAAAGACAATTTTACCCACAAAACACAATGCAAGCAAATACTACACAACAGTCCCACCGATGGTCAGTAAACTAAGATCCTTCCCATCCTTTGCTAGGAGGCACCATACATTCTATATCCCAAACCAACCGTCCTAAGGTCTTTAGCAGTGTTCTAGCAGGTTTGCCACCATTAGTAAATTATTCTTCAAATACCATCCAGGTTGCTGCAACTGCGAAAACACACTTTGAGGCAATAAAGTTATACTTCAAGCCACATAGTACTAATGAATACGTTGATTCAGCAAGTGTTCTACATGTATCTCTAAGTAAAGAGAAATCTTTGTTTACAGTATGCCCTGATACTTGACAAACACGTGAGAATTTTTGCCTTATCTAAGAAAGCCTCTGTTTAGTTCCTTTGGAGAAACATTGTGCAGTTTCACCAACATTCATACACTGCTACTGATTTCAGCAGGACATTTGAACTTGTATACAATGTTCTTACTATGTTCTTTAGTGGTTTGATCTTCAACAGCAAAATAATTACTATGATCTAAGCTTCCTAGAGTTGAGAACAGTTCACAGCCAAAAATGTGAACCCAAAACTGTTTTCAAGCAGTTGCTCAATTCGTGTACAAGGTGGTTTCAAGCAATAGCTCAATTCGTGTACAAGGGGCTCTTCCACAAGGCCAGCATGTGGAAGGATCAATATATATGAAAAAGTACGTTATTGTGGAGTTAAAATGCAGGTATTCAATCCAGATCGATGATTGGTTGTTCTCTACTGGTGCTGTTTAGTATCTATTAACCCCTAGACTCAGCAATGCATGAGAAATTGACCGGTCAATATTTGTCATTTTAGTAAAGTTCATCCAGCTGTAACTTCTGAACTGCTATAGACAGAGAAGGAAACTAAAAGCCAATCTGGACAGAACTGCCTGCAAAAAAGCATCAATATCCACTTCATTTGAACAGTTGCCGTGCGATGGGGTACCAACTGCAACCCTATTGCCAGGACAAGCACATGCTCTTTTGGAGTCTAAGGGTTAGAATGATGGTGGTGTGCATTTTCTGTTGCACCAATTTTAGTTATGAGAGATTTAGTACAGACATTGATACGCTATGGATAAAAACATAAGATAAAAGAAAATCTAAGAAAACCAGAAAACAACTCCAAAATAAAGCCAAACAAGAGTGTTCCCAGCTATGACACATGGTCCATAACATAGCTCCAAGTTCTCCAAGTCCTTTGAAAAAACCCACAAAAGTGCCATTTTTAGCCAGCTGTAAAATAGGCCACACCCAAATCTAACGTAAGTTTTCCGAGATATGTTCTGTGGCTCATTGCATTGAAGAATACTATCAGTAAGATTTGCACCAAAACTGACAAAAAGGTAATGAAGTAATTATGAGATCATCATCCCTAAAAACTCTAAAAAAAGGCCTCTTTTGAACAGTTATTGCAACCAAGAAGCCGAACAAGAGTTTTCTGAGATATCACACATTTACTATTGCCCTAAAAATTCACACCAAAAATTACAAAAACTTGATGAATAGATCTTAAAATATTTCCACAAAAACTGAAAATGGTCATGCTTGGCTAAAAATCCAGCTCCATCACGTTCGTTGTTTTAATATTATTGACCTTCAGCATCATGATCAATTTCAGAAAGACCCATTGTACAGTTATCGGGAAAAAGCATTTTATATGACTCCCACTCTTCTGCAAAAGTCGATTCATAGCAATGTATAAGTTTTAAATTGGAACATGAATAACAAAAACACATAAATAACAAAAAATAATGAAATACCACAGACAGCCATTAAGACCTTAACACAATGAGCGTAACTCCAATGTCTACAGGCGTCCATACCAAAGTAACTATTTTTGAACCATAACTAGCATTCCCATGCCAAACAAGAGTTTTCTCAGGTGTGATACATAATCTATGATATCGCTACCATTGCTATTATGTTTCACACAACAAATACAAAAAGTCATGAACGGATCAAGAAATATTTCCAAAAAAGCCCCCAAAGAGGTCATTTTGGGACATTAAATGGCCATGCCTAGCCTCAATACATGATACATGCTCCATATCATAACTTTCTCACTAAAATTATAAAAAAGTAATGAACTGATTTTGAAATATCATACAAAAACACCAAAAAAAGGCCAATTTCAACACAAAAAAGGCACACCCAAGGAGAACAATAGTTTTCTCAGATGTGATAACGGCCCATCACATAAATACAAGTCCGATCAAGTTTCAGACAAAAAATTAAAAAAGCGTAACACAAGATTTGTACAAAATGGCTGTTTTTTACAAAAATGAATACGACCAAGCCAAACAAGAATTTTCTCAAATATGACACATGATGCATAATTATTATAACTACCATTGCTCAAGTTTCACACCAAAAAAGTAATAAATGGGTCCTGAAATATTCTTGAAAAACCCGAACATGACCTTTTTTGGACAAATATCACCATAACCATGGTGAACAAGAGTTTTCCCAGAATGATGCATAGCATACCTACCATTGCTCTGTCGTTTCACACCAATTACAAACAAGCCACAGAATAATTAGTAGACTCCCGTAAACTCACCTGAGAATCTTTGTGTCAGATGAAAGAGGAAAATAAGACATAGGTCATCAGATTCGCAGCAAAAATGACAAAGAGCTATCGAGATGTTCATGAACATATTTTGAAAAGACCCTTAAAAAAACGTTATTCATGTAAATTGCCACAGCACCCTGAACGATGTCCCATAAGATGCCCGACAATAGTTATTTCTAGATGTAAATTGCCACCTGAAACCACACGAGATTTCAGACATGGCACATGGCTTATAACATACATAGAGTTACCTCTAGCAATCATCACAGGCATGCAAATAGCACCGGACATCGGAGATTTGTCCGGCAATTTTTACACAAAATGGGGAAATGCCTCACGCATGCCACTTTCGGATGGGCAAGTTTGACCAGTACGTTATTCAATGGAACATTGGTTTTGTCCGGCGAATTTTCCAAATGTCAGATACTATCAATCATTGAACTGCCATTCTCATTGCTCGATTCAAAGCAAAGCTCATCAACGAGTTCAAATAACTTCACTATGTTAACTTCCTTGCTCGTTCACCCAACACAAGATGTGTTTCTACTAAATATAAACAAACTGCATGTGGTTTGTTTTAAAGTTTGCAAGGTAACTTTCGCGAAAAGTCAACAAAATTGATGCAAATAGCTATCCCAAAAAAAATTCTACTGCAAAAAAAAACTACCACGGGGAAAGAATCAGCCATATCAATATATTGTAGTGTTGAAAGACTTCAGTAAAGCACAACAACAACTCACCTTATTACTCCATAACTTGATGGTCCAATCGAAGGACGATGTAAGGAACAAATGCGAGAAATCAATCTACAATGAGAAATCATTGCTTGATGCTCATACATTAACAACCTTAAGCTTAAGGGCTTAAGCTGCACAAAAATTGTTTTCTCAAATCTGAAATAAGAGTACAAGTGAGAAAGTTTCACACCATCAGTAACAAACAGATCTCAAAAACATCACATCCAGAACACCCCCACAACGACCATTATGTTTCAGAACACCCCCCCAATGACCATTATGTTTCAGAACACCCCCACAATGACGATTATGTTTCGAGCAATAGCAAATAATGTGCATAAAGCAGACAAAAGCTTCCGCAGATATGAAACATGATACACAACATAATTATAATTGCTGTCAAAATTGAACATCGAAACCTACAAATAGATAACTTATATATCGTAAGCAAGTAAGGGTTTCCTGGATAATTATGATACATGGTCCATACTCCCATTTCAAACAAATAATAGCAAAACACTACTGAACAGATCCTAATAAACCTATGTACGGTGGGGCTTGACTAACCTGTATTAACGGGCGGGGGATAGGACTATTCACGTCCCCCACCAATCTCCCGATCAGCGAGCTCAAATTGACTGCAGTTTTGTGTAAAAAATCATTAGACCTTTACCTTTGCATAAAACATCCATTGGTTTCAATGTCTATTTTCTGGTTTGCCTCAAATTGATCACGAAGGCGATCAGGACAATGAAGACATAAAATTGAAACTGTTCAAAAGTTATCACAAAATTTCGTTGGGAGGTCAATATGTTACAAAAGTTTTCAAAAATACAAACTAGCTAATTCACTTTAAGAAAGCCTTAATTCACCATACAAAAACGTACAATAGTGCTACTTTCATCCTGTGAACCAACAAAATGTGACCTGAAATTTCGTCAAACAAAACTCAAGACCACAAAGAACATGTTGAATTAAAATGTAAACATTGCTAGAAGTCATAATATTGATGTCTCAATGACAAAGTAACCCTTATAATTGCCGCATGATTATACACTAACAATTTCTGATAGGCATACCTGCAACATTGCCATTAAAAAAAAATAAATAAAAAGAAAGGAAAAACTACCCAGTACCTCCTGGCACTAATGCACTTTCGCACCACATTCCTTACTATACGGCTCGTTACACGACCGCGTGACCGATGATCTCACCTCACGCCGACTGATGCTGTCCAGCGACTGTAGCCATGAACGTAGTGTCGTGCGAAAGTGCATTAGTGCCGTACCTCCTTCCCAGTTCAATAGTCCTGTGCCAATTAAACTGAGGGATGCTGCAGCAATCAGCAAGTGAGAAAATGAATTTCCTTTATTCTGTTCTTGTTTGCGTTCCTTATTTCTCTGATGTCCCTTCAAACACCATGGAATCATGAGCATACCATAATTGACGAAATAAGTGCCTGGGCCCTTACCTAAAAATTTCCTTTTGACAGGGGGTGCCTAAGCCACACGGGCGCTTAATTAAGCATGGTCCCATATAAAATTTTGTTGATTATCTCAAATTTGTTTTTAAACCTCGTATTGTTCTCTTTTCTATACATGCAAAATCTTATAATAATCTGACAGGAAAAATAAAGCATACATTAATTACGAAAATTTTCGGACGCTTTGATTTTCGGACAAAGACTGTGTCCAAAAATTAACTGTCCGAAAATTTTAACGTCCGAACATTTTCGGAGTCCGAATATTTTCGAGGCCTATCAATATCAGACTTTCAATAAGAAACAAAAGCGCAACCTCAAGACTTGGCATACTTCTTAACTATTTATCAAGTCTCTGTTGATTTTCGAGGTTTTCAAAGTTTAAATGTTGAGAACAGAGAACAACGTTGTATCTGTGTTTGTTTCTGCTAATTTAACAAACGAGTTCCTGCCCTTACATTTGGCTATAAATGCTGAGCAGAACAGTTTTAAGTGGAAAAAAATCAAAGAATTGTACAGCATTCAGTTTACCAGACAAATTGAAAACGGCATGAGCTTGTGCTCTGTCGGAGAGTGTCTCTAACGAAGTATAGCAAAACCAATTCACACCAATAGGCTACTAGGATTGTACTACCATCTTCGAAGCATGTCACAAACCATTAAGAATTTGACATGGATTGCAAACCAAATGCTCATCCTGTAGAAAACTCGAGGCAAAGGATCCCTTCGTGGACTTGTAATGAGATGTTGTATTCTGTGCTTAAACAAATTAGGTGAAAAGAAGTGACTTCCTTTGTATCTTAGGTCAAACTGTATGTTATTTACGGATTTCGGACGTAAGTTTGGGGTAAAAAAAAATTGTCCGAAATTCTGTCTGAAATTGTCTGAAATTTATTGAAAACAGTCTGGAAATTTTTTGTCCGAAAATAAAACGTCCGAATTATTTTCGTCCGAAAATTTTCATAATTAATGTACTCATTTTCTTCATACCTAAGTAAATAAGTGCCCCTGTTTGAAAGCAACCGTTCCAAAAAGTGCCCCGTTTTTGTATTGGGTGGGGTGCTGAATAAAGCAGGGGTGCCTGTTCATAAAAATAACTCCTACTGCAGGGGTGCATATTTGGAAGGGGTGTTTACTCGGCAGAGGGCATTTATTCCGGTTGTTATTACGATAACATTTCAACAAGATTTTGTGCTACATCACTTTCTTACAGTCAATATGGCTCTCAACAAAAACAGTGACAAAGACGCTACCCAATCATGTTGAGCAGCAAACTTTGTTTTGAGCATACTGTTGAAACGTAGCAAGGACAAAGCCATAAAATAGTTAGAGTCTACGGGTGACAAAAAGAAAAGCCCCATAAGATGAACAATGGCAAGAGTAGGCAGAAAAACATTGAGTTTCATGACATGAAAGCCGGAGAGACTAATTGGAATTCATAGAAGCAATACTTCTCTGATGATAAAAATGGTATGATCAGAATCAAATGTTGCCCATCTTCAACAACCCATTACACCACCAATGGATAAATTGCTAACTAAAGAGTAGACTAGATAGCCATTATTTAGGTAACTTTTTGGACGAAATGCTGGCAATTCTCATGACCTGGTATTGTTGTATCTGCAATGGGCAATGGGTAAAAATAATTTTGCTTTGAGCTTGAAAAAACTTTAAAACACATTTTGCGTGTGAACAAGATGGTCAGTAAGGTACCAAATTAAATTTCAGGAATAGAGAAAAGTACAGTTCAACCAAAAACAATCGTTGCCACTAAGGTATTCAAAGTAAATGATCTTTAGCTAGCGAGGCAGCTAACATTGTCTACAAACATTGAATTCTGAACCATAAATTAAAGCAGAGCAGATATTTCTACTCACAGGTCCAGGAACAGCATTGTAGTCGATGGCAGTTACTGGTCCATCGTGACCACCAAATTGCTCTGCAATGCCAGCCTTGCTGTAGGGAAAAATTAAACAGAAAAAGTTTTTAAATGATATTATGATTATGGCAAGATAGATCCGAAAACAAGATGAATGTGCCACAAAAGATATAAATATACAATCTTTACCTGTGAGAGCTACATTTCTATCAAGGGAGCTATTCATAGCTTACGCGCATGGCAACCCTAGAAGGAGCTTACCATATTTTTGACCAGCATAAGTGTGCATGTCTTCTCCAATTTGCAACCACAAAAATTCTTTCTAAGTTCAGCAGGAAACACTGGAGTTGTATTTTGCAGTCAGGCTTGGTGGCAATCAGAACTTATCTTGAGCTACATCACACAAGATTGGTCAAAGTTCGCAACGATTTTTATTAAAAAGTGCATTGGAAAAATTCTACTCTCCAAAAATGGGGCCAACAGCAATTATTGATTTTAAATAAAAATAATGAACTCTTCAAATTTCTGAAAGAGATGTTTCTGTGAGACTTCAACCATGATCAGTATCAGCATTTAAAAAAGGTTTCCTGCAAAACACTATAATTACACGTGATGGCAACTCAATATTTACAGCAAAAACGTACAAACAAATCCCAGCAGAGTGCCTACAAAATTACTGACAAACTACAAAAATTAAAACTACTCAATAGCTAAAAAAAAAAAGGACAAGTAAAAGAATAGAGAATAGACAATAAAAGTAAATAAGCAATATGAATAAGGAGACAGAACAAAAGGACAGATTCATGGTAAAAGTAGAAGAGTTTATAGAATTTAATGTTTACGTGGAAAGCTATATATTGATGTGGCAAAGTTAAAAGCCTGCTGGGTTTCTAATATAAACGTGCTTCAATAATAAAGCTCAGCAGCTCTGGAACAAGAACAGATATAGCCTGAGGCAATACAATACATAGACTTCTAGTTCAGAGAGCTAATATTTTCAACAAAAACTCCGAATTCCTCTAAATGGCCATTTTTGAACATAAATTGCCATGTTGAAGAGAAATAAATTTCCCACATGACACATGATCACTATCATAAGTGTGCATAAAAAATTACAATGATCTGATGGTCATTCTTAGACATAAATGGCTACTCCCAAACTGAACCAAGACTTTTTTAAAACATCCATACATTCATGGATATTGACATTAATTATACATGCCTGCCATGACGAAGAGCAGAGAATACCGCTCCATCTTCTGAACCAACAACAAAGTTGTTCACATCACCAGGAAGAAATGATGCGCAAGTTACAGAAACATTCTTTGATGCCATGTGTTGAAGGTCAGTTACTTCCTGAATTGAAAGAAAAGTTTATGCTCAATTCACTTCAATATAAACTTCCTCCTTGTCGGGGCTACACAGGATAAGTAACGCAACTAAATATGAGCAATCATAATGTCAAAAACAAACAGGGATTTTTCCAACAGATGTACCTGGCTGTTTAGAAAGCTGGTCTTGTAGCAAGGGTGAAGTTACGCTTGCTTGCTCTGCCATAAACCAGATGGAATTAACTGTCCATCACATATATAGGTTGGATTTGCTCAAAATGTAGATAATGATGCAAAAAGTTGTACAACTCTCACACTCATGGGAGTAGGAAGGTGAGATCATTCACATTGCACACAATTATTGAATGTCTGATGTTCTTTGGATTCTCCAAACAACCTCTGCATCCCACCACAATACATCTTTTCACACCACAATACACCTTTTCCCACCACAACACACCTTTTCCCACCACAATACACCTTTTCCCGCCACAATACACCTTTTCCCACCACAATACACCTTTTCCCGCCACAACACACCTTTTCCCACCACAATACACCTTTTCCCACCACAATACACCTTTTCCCACCACAACACACCTTTTCCCACCAGAATACACCTTTTCATACCACAATACACCTTTTCACACTTATTAATTCCGCATCTACTTCGCCATTGAAATTCACGTATCCAGTGAAAAGTTATACCAACAAGCCATTAACAGCCTACATCTCCAGCAGATGGGATAATCGCTACTTCGCAATTACAGAATGACAGCTCTGCCGCTGGTTTTGATTGCCTCTTTACCTATTGCTCAGCGTGTATCAAAAAGAAATTGCACTTGTTTACAACGATTTGTTTACATACAATTTCTACAACTGTGAAGAGGAGTAGAAGCAAAACAAAAATATTCAAATGACTGTGCACAAAATATTGCCAGAGGAAATTCTTTCAATGCAACGATAAGCTGACATTCTACCCATGCACTCTACCTATCAGGCTCTACTGACAAACACCATGTCAGCATTGAAGCAGTTCCAGTATGATTTCATAACCTTTCATATGAGCTATTTGTTTTTATTTTGGTATGTCTTCAATAGCAAGTGCACTTAGCCATACTTCTTGCTGGGCAGTGCATTTTCCATTATGGACACCTTCGGGAGACCAGCACTGTTACGCATATACATTCCATCCCCTCAATTAAAAAAAGTGTGGGCACTTTCAGTGGGAAAATATGTTCAATAAAACAAAAATGGCTGTGAAAAATGAATGAGGGAAGAATAACTAGACTAGACCGAAGAAAAGTCAAAGCTGAGGGCATTCAGATACATGCAATTGAGGAACGTGATCAGCAGAGAACACAATCACAAAACTGGAGGAGTCACTTCAACAACTTCTCTCACAGGTTTGCTAGTCACAGCAATAACCCAGAATATTGACTTCTTCTGGACTTTTGACTAAGACTTCAAATTTCTTTCCTTATTTCTTCGGGTTCTTCCTGACTTAACTGCTGATTTCTACTCTTTCTCCAAGACCTGTATCAACCCTGGTAGGACCATCTACTTTTCAAGACATTTCACCAATCATCACTCAACATTCTTTCAATGAGATTTACAACTACATATTGGTCAGTACCATCCAAATACTGAAGTATATCACAATTGGGATTAAGAGCTCAGAGAGGAATTTGAAGCAAAACAAAGCTGGTCATGTAGGAGACATCCTTACGACAAATCCAGATTGATTGTTTCACCATGATTAAATCTTAAATCTTAAACAACAAAGAAAATCACATTCTCTGTGCAACTGGCAGTTCCTTGCATCTTCTTATAGGTGAGCTGTCATCAGGTACACTATGTCATCAGGTTCCACCATTATTATAATGTAATGTGGAGGCCTAACATGGCGCTTGAATAAGAATAGTCTTGAGGGAGATGTTCTGCTAAGAAGCATCTTAGGTAATTCCTTCTATACCATAAAATAAAAGGAACACACAAAGGACACATACAAAATTTTTTTTACCTGCGGTTGCGCAAGCATATCTAAGCTCCATTGACACATCTTCCCATCTGTTGAAAACGTGATCAAGTTGTGAGCATTTTGAGTGCCGATCACTTGCACCGAGTAGACAGGATGCTGCAAGACAGAGCGAAAGCTATTATAACTAACATTCAAAGATTGTTTTTTTTTTATAGGATTGTACACCAGTCAGTATTCTGAATATAAGTTTAAGTCACATGGTTGAAGGTTCACACAATGTGCATAACACGTCTAACGATAGACAACCCAGAAAAAAACAAAGGGCATTCAAGTTTCAAGATTTGTTGTGTCTTGCAAATGAAATCTTGCGGGCTTCTTATCGCCATGCTGGCAAGTTCAGCTAGCAGCACAGCATATTGTCTATCCCATGCGAAAGATATCTTTTGTTTTTTGGTTTGGGAGAGCTGCAGAAAAATAATGTAAATTTCAATCAAATCGACAATGATTGGTGGAATACAGCGATCTTATTGAAAGCTACTAATCTGATTAGTTGTTGCATGGTTAAGGTGAACGTGCACCATAAACACCATGTATGGCTCCAAGTCAGAGAGATATCCATGTGCTCTGGAGTGCTGTCATTTAGCTACAATGCATAGATGCATAGGTGATCAGTTTTTTTCACCTGCATTGCAGACGCCAGCATGGTATTTAGTGACAACTATTCCTAGTCTTACATTGTACACACACACATGGTATATCAGCCGTTCACTGCTTGTGAGGCTTGCTAAATTAGAAAGGGAGAGAGGAACAACTTAGAACATGCATGCAACACAGTGCGCATATGATTAAAGTAACGGACTCCATAAACTGTTTCCGCAATGTAGGCTTTCTGAATGCACCTACGTAATTATACTGCTAAAAGACATAAAGCAATGATTGAAGAATACTTTTTGTGAAATAATAGGTTATGATACTAAATCAGGGACGTAACTTCCGTTCCAATATTGGGGGGGCTACCAGGTTCCGATGTAGTTTAGTTGCGAAAAAAATGTGGTTAAATTCACCTGT
>JAOBRC010447455.1:0-11991 GCA_027575255.1 Scolionema suvaense
AGGAGCATGGTAATCTCGTTTCTGCCTCTACTTACTACGTAATAAATTGAGATATAAATACATTTGTTGAAGACACGCTTTAGCTTCATGTAGTCCAGAATTGGCTGTTGGCTCATGATTCACGTTTTTCTCTCTTTTCCTCTGTGACGAGTAAAATAGTACTAATCGATAAATATAAACGCTTGCACGTAATTTTAGGAAAACATGGATTGGTAGAAGGTCCGTATTTTACTCCCGGGGGATCACTTAACGTTATATGTCATACGGGGACCTACGGCCGTTAGGTGAGTTAAACCCTCTAAATCTTCCAGAGCATGCGTTTTGTCTCGTTGCATTAAAATAGCGAAAAAGCAACAACACGTGCACATTTTCCATCTGGAAAGGCCATTTTCGCCAGTCTACTCTTTAACGTAGCCCACGTTGCCGCGCAAAGCATTGTGGCATAACAGCTAGTCAGTATTTCACAATGCCTCATTAAAAATTAGGAAGATGTTAAATATGGGGGCGGCAGGCCCACGTCAATTTACATGTCAGTTACCCCACCTCCTCCCGTTCGGAATTTTACTATGAAGTATAGCAAAAGCCTTACTCTTGCAACCTTTAGAAAATCGTTCTAGACAGATTTAAGAAATTTTGAATTCTTCAAGAGTGTGCCGCAGTTACTCCTCTATTTGGCAACTTTGTAACAATATTTTCAGGAACAATTAACAGATGTGCAGCAAGAAAATTTTTCCATTATTTTATTTTTTTGCCCATACACATTTTTACGTGCACTCAATGTCCGAGGAAGACTCTACCTCATCCCTAAAATGAGATTAAACATAGCTATAAATCAAAGATTTTCAGAAAAATAATAGGGCTTTATTCATTTTTCTTTTAATTTAGATATTTTGTTTTAGGATATTTGAGGATGTATGGCATCTGATCACACTAATCTGATAGGATCTGAGTTCAATTTCACGAAAAAGTATGATTTTGATGCCTTTTGCTGGCGTGGTTATGTAATAGCATTAGCATCGGCATAACATTTTACGGCGCAATTATGTCCCCTCATAGTTTTGCAAAGCAATGCAGACTAGTAGCACACTTTTCAGTACTCTTTTTAAGATTTGTATCTCACATGGGAAATGCATAATCCTCAGGGAAATCTCTTTATACGCTTGCATACCTGTACAAAAACGTAACTCAAGAATAGTCTTTGCTTTATATTTGTCTCAGCTTTACGTAAGCTTATGTTCTTGCTCACATACTCCTTCTGAAAATGACAATCTTTTCTTCTTGACAAATTAAACCTTCTTCGGAACAACCACTACTTTTTCCTGAATCCTGAAAATAAAGCCTCTATTGGAAGAGGTTTCTTCCCTTCAGCGATTAAAAGTGCCTGAAAACAACAAGTCGGCTATCAACGCAAAACATCGAAAGAGGGACTTGAATATTCATACGACTTATTTCGCTTTCTTCACTCTCCACAGAATGGCATGATAAGACACAACGTCACTTCCCATAATTCGGACAAATTGCATATGTTCTGAATCAACAGTTTTCCACGATAAAGATTTTATCAACCGTCTTTGTGAGCTTCATCAAACTTCTTTATAACTGTATGGCTTAGCTAGTCTTTTGAAACGTGTGGAACGACAGAGGAAAAAAACTTTCCTGTAAGAATGAGAATTTATTATTGCGTTAAGATATCAAAAGCAGCGAAGAACTTTAGAGTTCGGGGAATTTCAGTTCTTATTTGTCACATGATGGATTTGATATAAGAAAATTCATTTAAAAAAAATTATCAATGAACGTACAATAAAAGAACATTACATAGGCGTCTTAAATTTGATGTTATCAATTTGCAATAAAATTTTCAAAAACGCTTCTCAATATTTAGTACATCAGCAAAGAAGTGAATTTGTGTCATTTCTGTGTCTCATCACAGATGCGTGCAATATAACTCCATATCTATCTATTTCATGTGGTGTCTAATCATGCAAAATGTGCAGAATTAAACATTTTATCGCAAATTTACTTTTGCTGTGTAAGAATGGACCCTGAGTTACAAAAGCTGGCTAAATATCGGGAAAAGGTTTCATTTTCAGACCTTCTAGTGAATTGATGTATCCGAAGTGATGAAAATCAGGGCTTATGGTAATCCACGGTAAAGGAAACGATGATTGTTAGTTTAAATTAACCGAATACTTATTTCTACTGCCAGGAAGAAAACACGACTCGAATAAATGATTTGCAACCAACCAGTTCTGAAACGTCCGGAATTTCGTTGGCTGTTATTCTTGTCGTTCCTATTCCAAGGCTCTCTGCTTTGAAAAGACGGGGGTAGCGCTGATGGTAGAGAGATCGAATACAAACTACAGAAAAAGATTGATCACGCCACTTATGCAAGAGCGTTCCAGGGGTGACCAAGTTTTTAAAAACTTATCCGGAACATCAAGTTTAGAACCAAATTTTCTTAATTAAAACTTGGTGAATATCAGAAGCAGCACTCAGTGGTCATTGGGCTTACAGTTAGTAGTTTTGATTACAGAACCGTTCGTACCGATGAACTTAAGGCGAATCTTTCCTGTCTGCCAGATCTGTAAGGACAACCATTTGAATGCAGTTTATGCCAAGTTTATGGCCATAACAAAAGTTTTCTTTCGAGTGACACGTACTTTACCCCAGGGTGCATGAAGCCTGAATAAATGAACTCGCAATGCAATTAGTTTCCGTTTTCGTTTCCGTTTCTATGGATTACCATAAGCCAAAAATCAGCCGTATGTCACGTGACAAAACGTCGATATGTCAGGACCACGTTGACCAAGTTGGGATAAGATGTAAGTCAACTCTAATTACTAAATTCCTGAAAAATGCAAGCTATACAGGTTAGCCATTCGTGAGATATTTTGGGAAAGATCACCCTCCCTACCTGCTGAATAAGGTTTTGTGCATTTGAAGTGACAATAGTTCGGTTTTGATATAATGTCGTCATTGGATTCCTGAGCACCGGGCAAACTTACTTTTTAATGGGGATGAGGCCAACCATCCTTACAGTTTGCGAGGATGCTCCTTTTTACTTCAAACCAAGGAGGTTTAAAGCCTTTTCGTTCAAACTTACCATAGCGGCAGCATGGGCTAAAAACTTTTGTTTTATATAAAAAAGTACTAACTAAGTACTTATTCATGTTACCATCATTAACAAGAAGGATATAATTTGAATACTGCTATTTCAGCCACAATACACCATTTCACAGTCTCAGCTCTACTTCCGGACTTTGAACTTTTCGGAGGCAAACAAGCCGTTATAGAACAAAACGCGTCTTTGGGGCACAACAGAAGAAACCTGTACGCGGTGTGTCATGGGTGCTGAGTCTCTATGAAGTGTGGGGAAGCGGATTATCTCGCCATCCACACATACGGAGGCTCAGCGGCGAATTCTTCTACTCAACAAGCTGGTGACTATGAACTATGACGCGCCTGAGGCTCTCCTGAATAAGGTCGCCCTCGTTTTGCCAGTTCTTTGAGGACCCAAGTAGACCTGGAAAGATGGCGTGCTCATGGCGCTGGTGGGCTCAGGTGACGGCTGCATGAAGGGAAATTGATGGGTAAGAGTTTGACTTGAAACTCTTGTTGCACATCCTGAAAGTAGGTTGAAAAGCTAGAACCGGACGCGAGGAGAGCTTGCTCCCTGAAGATAACAAGTATAGCGACCGTTTCCAGTGAGCTGTCATTCCGGGCAGCTTCACTGCGGTCTAGTCCTGTTGGAAAACGGTGAGGAGGTGATGGCTTGATTCCGAAATTGGGGTTTACTGTCGGTCATGGTGGGATGCAAGTGGTTGCATGGACAGGATAACAACTATGAGATGGTGTTCGCCAATGGGAAACCAGTCATGAGTAACTGGGAGACACGAACTAGGTGCAACCTGAGTGCTCCGCTGATACCCACCATGAATGCAGTAACATGTGTAATGAATTTTGATGGCCTTTCTCGAACCTCTTCGTAACCGGTTTGTGACCTATCACTGTAGCACCAGTTTTCCCCTCGTGTGGACCATGCGCGGTTGTTGGGAAATGTTCACTCCGCGAATTGACAACTTGGCGCTGCTTCGAACAAACAAAACACGTCTTTAGTGCGCAACAAATCGTTGGAAGTACAAAGGATGTCTTTGAAGAAACTTAAGCGCCATTTGGAGGCAGCAAAATGTTCGTTACTCTAACATGTGTTGCTGCTAACGATTTGTTTTCCTCCATCGGTTCAGCGGATCTACCATTAACAACTTGGAACAGAGGTTAATTTCAAGTTCAGTTGGTCCAATAAAGTAACTGTGAAAAGATGCATTTTGTTCTACTGTCTCCGAGGAAACATCTTACACCTTGAGCTCTATTAGGGTTAGGACTTTGACACGGAATCTGCTTTAGATGAAGTAGCAAAGTGTCTATTCCTTCCCTTTAGTCTCGTAGACGCTATTAACCCTATCAACAACGGTGCCTGTTTGGAGGCGGTAGCTTCCCTTTAACGGTCCGCGGGGACAGGGGGGTGGTACCACCCACCACCCCCCCTCCCCCTTCGTGAGTGAAAAGTAACTGTAATTCCTGGTTCACTCGTTTGTTGTTGCTGAAACTTTACAAGTGTTACCAAAATTTCCTTAGACATCGTTTAAGCTAATTTTTGTTGTCAAAGGGGGTAAATGGGCACCTGTTCCTGAGGGCTCAGTTGGTAATTGAGAATTTACTGACCAGCCTATAAGTTACCAAAATATTTGGGAAATTCACTTTCTTTTTTAAGTAATCGTTTTCTATCTCCTATTGGCTATCTACGTCCAAATTTGGTCGTATTTGCATAAGGTTAAGTTATTCTTTTAAAATATGTTTAATTTTTATTCAAATACAGCCATTTCTATTAACTTCGTGACTTAAAAGGGGTATAAGTTACAGACCAGATGGTCAATAAACATGAAACTTGTCATGTGACCTTCCATTATGATTGTGAATAGGTGTACCAAGTTTCATTTCTTTAGCTATAGTGGAAGCATGTTTTCCCGAGGGGTGGGTGGGGGGTGGTTCGGCCCCCTGTCCAATGCATGGGTAACAAAATATGTGTCCCTGCGGACCGTTAATAGCTTATGAAAAGCGAAATGGCGAATGAGCGAATGGGTGATCGATGAAACTGATGATGTGCAAAGAGTTTCCAATTTATTGATCTGACTCAACAAGCTTTGGTCACGGGATTATACCTGTTAGGTAAGGCACCTTCGATGAAAGTGCCATCATCATACCAATGATGATGGGAAACAGTTATAATGTCTTGGTCCTATTGGTTAAGCACTTTATGGCCGTGGGCAATTATCACTAGCGTTTGCTGAAAAATTCAAGCAGTTTCAACTTCCCACATGAGAACGAACAAATACGAATTATGGATGGTTTCCAATCAAGCAAACAGGCTAGTGATTGAAAGAGTGAATGACTAAACTGTACATACACGACATTTATTTTGGGTAACAGAGGTGATAAAATTGTATAATCCATATTCCTTCGCTAACTCGTTGGGACGTTGAAACTGTTCGAGCTTTTCAGCGAACCCGAGCGATAAGTTCCCGAGGTCATTTGTGGTCAACCAATAGGAGCCTTGGAAAGTAATGCCATTTTGATTGCTTTCCTACTCAGTTCCATGTTAAATATAGTTGTTATTGGGAGGTGGCCCCTATCAACAATGCTTCACAGGATGAAAATTTGCAGAAATTTCTATTGGAAACTGTTCGCTCATTGCTCATCACTAGCACTCTTGATTGCTCATTCGCATATTCGCTTCGTTGGAAATGCAGCCCACACAATTTTTTTCCTCAGCCGCCAAAAATCACCCAACCCAACATAACGTATGCTATGATACAAATCAAATGGCATAATGATTTCATTGATGAAACCACTTACCTTTTGCTGGCATCATCAAAATCGTGTCAGGAACTTGAAAAGTGCCGGAAAGTGAAAATTTTCCCTCAGGGATGGAACTACATTCCAGTCCTTAACTGTGGAGTTTTTATCATTATACTCTCTCTACATAATGGTACGCTACTACCTAATACTTTATTGCATGAAAATTTCGCGGCATGAAAATTTCGCGGTTTTGCGGTCGAGTGCCAAAAAGCGCGAAATTAAAATGCCGTGAAAAACGCATTTCCTGCTCAATTAAAATGTTGCGAAAAATTGTATTTGGGGAAGCGCGAAATTTAAATGCACTAAAACTCCGGGTTTTAAGCCGTAAAACATTTGCTTTGTTTATATTTGGTCACAAACCAGTGAAAACTACATCATTTTAAAATAAACAAGCTATTTCCGTTTTCATTTTTTACTTAGACGGCGAAATTTAAAGGCGGCGAAGTTCGTATTTTTGCCTAAACCGCGAAATTAAAATGCCGCGAAATACAATTTTGACCGAAAAACCGCGAAATTAAAATGACCGCGAAATTAAAATGACCGCGAAATTTTCATGCCGCGAAATTTTCATACAATAAAGTATCTGTTTTTTACCTAGAGAACGTTCCTCCGGTACGAAAAATCTTTTATAGGATTGGAATGACAACCAAGCGATTACGAACGCGTAATGGAGCACTTATCGGCCATTACTTCGACGTCCCCTTCTCTGCTATTGTCAAACGTGTCACAGAAAAGGGACACCGAATCAGATCGAATCATTTTGAAGTTGCCTGCAGAGGTTGTTTGGTCAGGGAACGAGTGAAAGTTTGTACATGCGGAAAATAACTTGGTAAATGGATGCACAGGTTGTACAAAGCTGGCTTTACTTTACATTAACTGCTGGGAAATATACGTTTTCCCAATTATTTGTATTTCTACACCATTATTAATCTGTGTGAACTAGTTCCTGTAACACATACGCAATTTTATTGTTATCAAAACGATCAGTTGCGACCTGATTTGATTGTTGTGAATATGATGAGCGAAGAGTCGAAACCAGTCAATTAATAATTTTTATTTGACTCGCTTGATGATATTTTTGTTACGAAAAATCGTGTCCACCATACACGCCCCGCAAATGCCCTATTCTTCAGAAATATAATCCTGCATAAAGGCACCCATGTGTTATTTTCTATTCACAGTACTAATCATGCACCTTACTTGGAAACTCAGAGTCCCTTCTCCTCCCCTGGTTTAATGCTGTTACGCAGGAAATAATGCCTCCACCTCACCCGATTGCAATGTGGTTTAGAAGCGTTCTTATGTGACAGTAGTTTCCATTAGCACAATAACGGAAAGTAGTCTACATTCGTACCCAAAGCATGTTGCGCTACAAACAGATATTATAGCCGTAAGGATTGTCTGAACGATAAATCGATTCAGCTTCGATGTACTTCATCGCCCTCTTGCCCAAAACCACGTTAACAGTGGTTAGTACATTATTACACTCTACATGACACGCAGTGCTCAAGGAGGATGCGATGCGATGTAAGCTTTCATGGTGAACATAGATCCTAAAGTTGCTCCACACATTATGACATTTTAGGTGTCCTACGAAATGGACTCATAGTTATGCTTGTGCCAAAAATTTCTCTCACGATTCACTGAATTTTGAAAGAAACTTTATCAAAGTGGCAAAAAAAAAGAACATAGAAAACATCCACTAAATTTTGGGGGAAGGGCATAAAGAAAGGCTAAAAAAACTACTATATGCATTATAACATTCTCTTGTGCTATGAAATAGACCCACATTCAGACTTGTGGAAATAGCTTTGGCCATGATTGTAGCCTTTCCACCTCACACAGAGTTAACGTGTCAGGCATGTTCTCGCATGCAAAATAATATTGTGCAATGAGGAAGGGGTTCATGACACTGGTCTTCAAGCATGTGTGGGGGACTGAGACTTCACTAGTGTTGATGTATCACTTTACGTAAGGCTACTATAGCTGCTGTTTGTTAGAGACAGGAGCCTTTCCCGTGAAGTGTATCTGTAAGGAAACATACATTCTGTCTGGTATATTTTGACTGTGGTTGTACCAATGTTAGTTCGCCACCACTGCTACTTGGCTGATCACCTAACAGAGGTTGCCATCCTAAATTCACGTACTTTGACCTTTTTTTATCACGGTCAAAAAGAATTTTAACCCTATTTAGGGGGGAGGTCTGGCTAACCCCAATTTAGGGGGGGTATATTTACCTCCCACACATATCGCCCGTTCGGGAAGCCCAAATGACATGAAATTTTCCATGGGTAATCCTTAGGCATTCAACTTTCCAGGAAACGTCCACTGGATTCGCTGCCTTTGCTCAGTTTGCTTCAAATTGACTAGGAAGGAAGCCTACTGTCAGCGTGCTGTGTGAGCCTGCTCAAAATACCTATGTGAAATACAATGGATTAGTGTCAGACTACTCCGAGAAACTTTTCATAACTTTTGAACAACCAAACTAAATAAGCTCAAATCTGAACACAATGTGAAGGAGACGTTAATGTTGAAAACTACTAACAACTAGATACATATGTAAAGCTGTTCAAAAGTTATCGAAAAATTTCGGAGGGGGAGGTAAATATACCTCCCTCTCCCTAAATAGGGTTAAAGTTGGGCAAGTCAAGATTTGGTACATGATCAGACAGACTTATCTGAAGTAGTGGCGTATTGTTCTTAAAACAGAATGTGGGGTATAGGATTTTATTACGAATCGGAGCAGTTTGTGAGAAATCGGGGTAGATATTCGAAATGGAGGCATTTCAAACCGGGGCTTGTATCACAAATCGATGCAGAACAAGCTGCACAAATTCGGGAAATGAATCTGGTACTGACCATTGTGCAGCGAGCAGCGCACTCGGTAGATCAATCAATCTAGGATAATATTCATTGAACAAAAACATGAGGGTTACGGCCATTTCACCTATTGAGTGGTCATGTTGGCGATAGGGTTGTGTCACTCCATTCAGAGGTCTTAAAAACCCGTTGTACTTCTCAGCTCTTTGATTATTCTGGCAGGTATTGCAGACACTGCATACTCGAACTTTTCTATAGAGCTATCGATCATACGCCGAAACAAACGGTGGCTTTGCCTCAAATTCTGATTAATGGCAGATATCTCGCTGCCACGCTTTCCCGGCTTCGAAACAGGCTTCTATCTCACAGAGCGGGCACACATGCCAACAATAGTGTGGGTTTGTTTTGGTTTGACGAATACAATCCGTCTGTGCCTGGCCAGCGAACCCGCAAGATAACTGTGATAAATCAGAAGGCAAAGCTAGCGTTTGTTTTTTGACAGTTCTAAAGAAAAGTACGAGCATGCTGCATGTGATAACAAAAGACTATAGACGTCTGCCAAACCTGCTTTTAAATTCAAAAAGCTGATGAGTTCAACAGGTTCACAACATCAGAACAAAATTCAATAGTAAGTCTGTATTTGGGACACGACAAAGTACGGATGGAGTCACGATATGTAAACAAAGGGAAGCTACAAAGTAAGAAAAGTGAATTTGAGTTTGTAGGCATGGAGTTGAGGTTATGGACTACACTGTAGTCTGTAGTCTGTGGAGACTGTAGTCTCCAAGCACTGTTTCTATGTTGTGTTTTCCAGACGTTTTCGTTTAGTGCTAAAATGACGTATATTTTTACTCGCAAGAAATGTAAGATGCCTTAAAAAGAGGGTATCTCACTTTGGAGCAGCTTGGTCAACTCAGAGCCAACCAAATAAATCAAAATTCCAATGAGAAGTTTCTCTGCGAGAATTTAGCGGTGCCCATAGCAAAGCTGTTGTTCACCTGCCAACTTGTCGAAAAAAATATGACATATTGCCAGAGCCAACCTCAGCAGTGGGACACCAACTAACCAAAACATTATTTCCAATCTTCCAGAAAAACGAAGCCGCAGAAATATGCCAGGCAGTCAAAGTTGTATGGGGAAATCACTCTATATAGACGATCTAAAGATGATTTTTGATAGCGTGTGTGGGTGAAAAAGTATTCTAGCGAAAAAAATTTGTTCGTGGTTCGTAGTGATTCATTTTAGAGATGACTAGACTCTTTGAAATGTGGACCAATAGGGTATCACCATGTCATGAAGTCAGCTTAAAAGGTCTAATGATCATGCCAGCGCTTTTACTGGCCATAAATCTAAGTCAAGAGAACACAGTGAATGCCCAGAAAGACGATTGAATTTCTGGCCGGAGGGTGAATTTGATAGCCTTTTTCTAAGAGCCATGACTATACAGAGCAAGCCTCAACCAATATCAAATAAACGACAACTTGACACACTGCCAAAAACGATTGTCAAACTTATATTCGAGGGTAAAGTAAATTTTCAGCTCTGCTATTACTAGATCAAGTGAACGCTGGCACACTGTTGCCTTTATCACTATATAGGAATTGCAAAAGAACCATCCCAAAGCCATTCCAATAGAAGAGTCGGTTCGTTTTGTTGATGCATCAATGTACCACAGTAGCTACTTCAAAAGAAACGATCGTCCGGTTAGCTTCAGACACAAAAGGGACATTTGGGACATCGAGTTTAGATGCAGATCGCTGGATATGAGTTATAATTTCCAAGAATTTCAAAACCACTGGAAAAGAGTTATGCTCATCATTAGCAAGACTTGCTCGTATCCTCTGCACTAAAGACGAAGAAGTTAGCAATGCTCAGGGAAGGATAAACATGACGCAGGAGGCATTTACTTCTTGTCGACTAATACGCCTAGATAAAACTCCTAGTATAAGACCAACTGGATTGGGGGAGGTACTTCGATGTAGAGGAAAGGCTATTATTTCGACCATAAAATCTGAAATCATCAGCAGTTCAGGTAGCATGCAACTGTGTGCTCGTCATCCGTATGGATGCGAAGCAGCATTCCATGTCTGCAGATGCTTCAAATGCTTTTAACGTCCTAAATCGTAAAGTTCTACTTCACAATGCCAAATACATAAGTGCTCCAATGGCTATTTATAAACGAAACTGCCATGTCGTGCCCTATGGACTCCAGATTTGCCGTTCAGAAATCTTGTCAGAAGAAGGTACGAAATACCAAGGAGATCCTTTAGCGGTGCCAGTCCATGTCAGAGGCATTACTCCACTTCTGAGGCTCATTAGACCAGATCCAGATGCTAACATTCACCATGTTGTCTATGCAGATGACCTTGGTGGTGCTGGCAAATTCCAGCAATTGCAGCAGTGTTGGAATAATAACGTAGTTGATATTATACCAAAATTGGGATACTACCCAAATGCACTCAAATTATGGCTAATTGTAAAATCTTAGGAAGCTCAAATAGCTGCAGCTATGCCCCTTCAAGGATCTGCATAAATATCACATCATCTAGAGGGATGTTTCTTGACAGTTTCATTGGTGGCTCTGTCGATAAAATTGAATATGCGAAACATTTTGAGTTGGAATGGTGTGATAAATTGAAAGCTTTATCAAAGTTTACTCGGCATTACATACAGAATCAGAAAAGTCCCTGAAATAGGTGGGTATATACATCTTCTGGATAACTTGATTTATACATCCTTCATACCAGGTATAGCAGAATGACATTTATGCGATAAAGCTGAACGACATTTTCTTTCGATATGAACAAAATTTGGAGGTTTAACAATTCATTATTTGGGGAAATCTGGAAACATGAATATATACGAAGATTCTAAATTTAGCCGGCCCAATTAGTGAAGCACACTAAAGAACAAAAACATGATGAAAACGTTTCTTATGTAGAAAAAAAATTAGAAATCAAAAAGAAAAGGCATGAACAGGTTTTGTGACACAGTTTTGTGAGACCTACGGGTAAACAAACATAGATAAGGAATATTTGAGCAGCAATGATCTTGCTATCATGAAAGGAGCTTCAAGTTGGCTGGATACTCTGCCTTCAAAGTGTAAAATGTTGTTTTTAAATAAGACGACGTTTTTTGATGCTATCAATCTGCAGTGTAGATGACCCCTATGAACACTATTCTACCCAGGATAAGAAGGGACTACTTGAGCCTTGGGGGGGGGGGGGGGGGGGGGGGGGGGGTCAGGGAGGGCCC